>JAECUM010033741.1:0-16885 GCA_016617855.1 Megalonaias nervosa
CAAATAACCGCTCAGCAAGTGTTCGATTAAATCGTTCAACGATTGCCTGATCACGATGAATTTCTGTGTGTCCTCGTCTGATTTTAACGTTATGTCGCTTCATCAACGATGATACTGCACCAAGAAATTCTTTGCCAGGATGAACCTGTAGCAATTGTGGCCATCGCAAGGGTCCACGTTGATAAATGCGTTCAAACGCAGATGCAACTTCAGTTGCTGTTTTAGTTGATAATGGTTCTGCTTCTTTATATCTACTTGCAACGTCAACGACAATTAACGCGTATCTGTATGTGTATTGACGTCTGCCAGTTTTAATGATATCGTGTGGTAAAAACAAAATATCTGCTTGATGAACTTCATTAGGGTACTAACATCAAAATGTGCATACTGAATTTTTTTAGGTGGACGTAGAAAGATTTGACATATTGCCCGTCGTGCTAACCACGCTGCAGCGACATCACGTGAGACTTTTGCTGCTTCAGCAAGTTTACTAATCGCTGCTTTACCTCTCCAATATCCTCTTGGGCTATAATAAACAGATTCCATTATCATAATCAATTGATTAATTACCAGCCCCTAACATTATTTTACCTTTCATACCAGTGTTTATCAGAAAAGCAGCTAATCTTCTCGAAAAGTTTTATCTTTTATATTATTTATGGCATGAATTAATTTTATATCTGCAATATGTCGTTGTTGTAAATCCTTACTTTTATACGCGTCATCATGAACGTGACACGCTTGATCAATTGCGTTTATTGGATACTCTCCAGGTTTTGGTTGGTCTCGGTTATCGATTCGGATATCGAGACGAGTTCCAGGAGCCCAATAATTATATCCGGGTAAATGTTTTTCACCAGGATAATTTGCCCATGGAGCTCCTGGTAATTTACTTAAAGAAGCAGCGATATCTTCACCTGTCTTTAATGAAATAAATTTGTATTTTTTTGTACCACATTTCACATACCTGCCTGTAAGTGCGCGCCTGTTATTTTTTGTTATTATTGCCGTTAATCCACTTTTGGACGTATGCGCTCTACATTGAACGCAATATAAATTCATATTATTATTATATGGATATAATTGATTTCTCAGCGACACGAAAACAAGAGCCAGTTAAGCATCATCCAGGGGTACCAAATTCTATCAGAGCAATTATACTTGGCCCATCTGGGTCTGGTAAAACGCAATTATTACTTAGTCTGATAATGCGATGGCTGAAGTGGGATAAATTATATTTAGTAACACCATCTGTAGATGATTAACGATGTTACGAAGTACGTAAAGATTTTAATGAAAATGCAAAGTCGCTGACGTGTCCTAATGACGCTATCGATTTTATCACCGATATTGATGAAGCTCCATCTGTAGATGATCTTGATGGATGTATCAATAATCTCGTAGTATACGATGTTGTGATGCTGTATAAACAATCAAATCCAGCTCGGTTATTTTTGCGAGGCCGTCACAAAAATACAGACGTGATTTATTTAACTCAGAAATATACACAAATTCCTAAAGTAATCAGAGATAATTGCAATATCTTAACTGTGTTCAATGGAGTAGATAATTATACTTTACAAAATATTTATTATACCTGGTGTTCCGGGGAAATGGACATGATTAAGTTTAGAAACTTCTTTTCAAAAGCACAAGCTGTTCCGTTCGGATTTATAACAATAAATTTACATGACCCAAGATCTAGATATCGTATAGGTCTGGATAAAATTTTTGGCTAATTACAGCAGCAAAGAGGGTGAACGACCAATACTGAGTGACCAACGCGTAAACTAAACAAATAAAAACGCGCGTCAGAGATAAAGTAACTAGGTTGGGGTTTTTATCGTTGACCTTATTTTTTCAGCCTTCGTAGGAACCTTATTTTTTTTATAAATAATGTCTTAAGCAAAATGGTCTGTTCACCCTCTCTGCTGCTCAATGAGATATAGTTGCAATAGCCAGTCAACACTTGGCCTATATTTTAAATTTGTCGGTTACGATGCACACATACTGTAGCGTATTTAATGCTTTGTTGCTGCTGTTTCTTAAACCTATAATAATGTCCTCAAAATCGATTATTAATTATTAAATATAGAAATGTCCATATGCCCCCCCCCCAGATTATCGTAGCTAGATACGAACGAGAATCCATGAAAATACGAGCGTTCGGGATTTTCGCTTGTGCCATACGACGATGTCTCTAGACCTATGAATGACGGTAAAGTAAGTTTAGTCAAACCGTTCAAACGAGAGAGAGAGAGAGAGAGAGAGAGAGAGAGAGAGAGAGAGAGAGAGAGAGAGAGAGAGAGAGAGAGAGAGAGAGAGAGAGAGAGAGAGAGAATTTTGTATATTGTATAGTCTTTAGAAATATTAATTAAACCAGTATAATGTCTTGGATGAACTGTCAATATATTAAAGTATTTTAATTACCTCTTGCTCGTTCGTCACTTCGCTTAGTTTCTATTCCACGCTAATTTCTATATGTCAGTACGTGAATGCCTGACAGTTCAGATTCAGTGTACAAGAAGCAAACCGCGTTTGTAGTGCACTACTTCTTTCATAGAAACCATATTTCATGTTGAAATTGTGAGTGTGTCTTTTATTGATTTAATATATGTGGATAAAAATGGAAACTAAAAAAGAAAACAAATAACTTATCAATTTGGATATGTGATTATGAACAAAATAAAAATGTGAGAAGTTCATTACTCGTTCAATATACAATTACCCGGAGCACATTGCAATTCCATTCAAAGTGCCAATATGTGTATTTTTGGGGGGATATAAATAAAATATTTGTATAGTATGTACGCTGTATCAATGATATACCACTTGTAACTAAAGAAAAGAGTGAAGTCAACAAACTGTGCAAATTTTAACAAAATAATTTATTTCCCTATAAAACAATGCACAAATAGGAAATAGGACTTACGGTTTGTGAATATAATCCAAAAATTAATCCTAAAATTGAAAAATATAAGTCATATCAATAAACAGTTCTAACTGAATCTATTTTCGAATCTCGATGAAATTCCAATATGTATGGCGATGACGTCAGATGAGGTCGTTGTACTGATGGCAACAGATCCTCGATTGAATCAAAGTTGATAATATTTCCGTTTAGAATTCAAGAATAAAATTCCATTGAAAATCTTTGTCCAAGTATTTCGTTGAAGTAGAATATTTCCAAGGGTGAATAAATTATTTTAAATACGAAAATCAACTCAAATGGCAACAACAGAAATACCTTTTGGCCTGAAGGTATATCTTACGACTGCCTGGGTCTACCAAAAACTGTCTGTGTTAACACACGAGTTTAGATCACATGGTAGCTCACGTGATAGGCTAAGTGATTTACTAATTTGAACAGCGCAATAAAAAAGTGCCATTATCACTTAGGCCCAAATAACCCTATCTAAGAATCAAATTCTCATGCTGGAAATATATAAAAAAAGAAAGGCTGCTTACAATTAGCTAACACGTGGACCGAACATGATCTTGGTAATAGCCAATAGTTTTCACTCGATGCTCACAAAACGACTCAACCAAGGTGAGCTAAAAATACTAATAATGTAATACCTTTTACATTTTACTCAGGTCAAAACAGAGAAGTGAATTTTCCGAAAAGAGATTCAGATCCAGTGAAAATTGTCATTGCAATAAAATGTAAGGAAATAAAAATAAAATGAAAAGAATTTATAACTAACACACAAGTAATTCAATTCCACATTCGTAACACTTCCTCTATAAAGATAAAGAAAGATTTATGTAATAAAGCTTTCCTTTTACCATTTGTAAATTATACATGAGGTAAAATACAATTACATAAGAAAACTCATCTGAATTATACAAAGTGTAGCTGAAATAATATTTCTATACACGGGAAGGTGCATCTGCAATCAAATTGTCTTTTACACTGATGTGCTTGATGTCAAGTTTATATTTTTGAAAAAACAAACTCCACCTTAATAATCTTTGATTTTTATTTTTCATCTTGTCGATGAAGGTAATGGGGGTGTGATCACTAAACACAACAAACGGAGAAGGAGCTGAACTAATGTAAATCTCAAAATACTGTCATGCCAATATTAAAGCCATACATTCATTCTTGACTGTTGAGTAAGTCCTTTGGTGCTTATTTAATTTCTTAGAGAAATAGCACACTGGCTGATCAACATCATTTCTATCTTCTTCAATCAAAACTGCTCCAACCCCAACATCACTTGCATCAACAGATAATTTGCAAGATTGATTGAGATTTTGAGCTGTAAGAACCGGCGCACTTTTGAGTATGGCTTTTAACCTATCGAAAGCCTCCTGACAGTCCAGAGAAACTTGTTTATCTTTCCCAACAAGTTTGTCAGGGGTTCAGCAATATTATAAATATTGGAACAAAATTTTCGATAGTATCCGGCTATAAGCCAAAATCGCATCAGTTGCTTCTTACTGACAGGCACAGGGAAATCAGAGATAACCTTGACCTTAGCATCTATAGGTTTAACTTGACCATGTCCTGCAATTTGTCCCAGAAAAGTTACAGAAAAGTATACATGGTAAACTCCAATCACTTTTACTGGGCTGTATGAAATCGTTCTCCAGCAAATACTGAATTTCCTTTTTCAAGTATTCCTGTTTGAGAGGATTCATCTTGTATGGGTGTTGTTTCACAGGTTTTGAATCTACAATTTCAACGTCATGAACGATTTTGTTTGTCCTCGTAGGAATATCTGGAAACAAGTTCTCATATTCGATTAATAACTGTTTGAGTTCATTCATTTCCTACTCTTGCAAATGTAAAAGTTTGTGGTCCAGAGTTTTCATAATTTCCGAATTCCGAAGATTTGTTGCTCCAAGATCAACAATGTCCGATTGAATTTCTTCATTTAAATCCGCAGTTTGTGGGACAGGTACAAAAAAAAATTAATTGCATGATTTACTTGACTATATCTTTCAATATATTCCTTTAACATGTTAATGTGGCAAAGATGTTTCTGCTTTCGCCTACAAGGAGTACTCATGAAGTATTTGAAACGATTTACTTTCCTTTCAGCCGTGTATGGACCATAATACTTGGCCTGAAGGGCATTTTGTGGAATAGGCAAGAGAGCTAGAACACTATCACCAGGCTGAAAACTCCTATTCGTTGAGTTTTTATCATATCCTGAATTCATTCTGGACTGAGTAGAGGAAAGATTTGCTCTTGCGACCTCACAAGCCTTTGACAACTTGTATTTAAAATCCGAAACATGATCAAGAAGATTGAGCTCAGTATCTTCATTAGAAAGAAGTTTCTCTTTCAACAACTTCAATGGTCCGCGCACAGTATGTCCGAAACCTAGTTCAAAGGGAATGAATCCTTAAGATTCTTGAAAGGACTCCCTAACAGCAAACAAAAGAAAATGAATGCCGTCGTACCCATCTTTACTCTCATCACAGAAATATGACCGAATCATATTCTTCAAAGTCTGATGAAGTCTTTCTAAAGCACCTTGGCTCTCAGGGTGGTAAGCAAAAGACTTAAATTGTTGAATGCCTAATTCGTGCATTGCTTGCTGGAATATTCCAGACATAAAATTTGACCCTTGATCCGATTGGAGAGATTTGGGAAGGCAAAATTGAGAAGAAAAAAAAATTATCAAAGGTTTTACTATGGTTTTGGTTTTAAATATTCCTCAAAGGAATTGGCTCTGGAAATCTTGTTGACGCACACATAATGGTCAACAAATATTGGTTGCCTGTCTTTGTCTTATGTAAGGGTCCAAAACAATCTATTATATTTCTACTAAATTGTTCGTCACATGCAGGAATAGCTTACAGATGAGCCTTGGTTATCTTCTGATTGGGTTTTCCTATCATTTGACAAGTATGACAAGATCTACAGAATTTGCAAACATCACTTTAGATTTTTGGCCAATAAGAGTGAGTCAAGATCTTGTGATAAGTTTTATTTATCCCTAAACGACCAGCCTAAATAATTTGTTTTTGTTACACTATTCACCTTCCTATAATCAGTGCGCATACGGAAAGTTTTATCTGGTTTCGGAACAAGTATACATGGGGAACTCCAATCACTTTTACTGGGCTCTATGAAATCGTTCTCCAGCAAATACTGAATTTATTTTTTCAAATATTCCTGTTTGAGAGGATTCATCTTGTATGGGCGTTGTTTTACAAGTTTTGAATCAACAATTTCAGCGTCATGGGAAATTTTGTTTGTCCTCGTAGGAATCTCTGGAAAGAATTGCTCATATTCGAATAATAAGTGCTTGTGTTCATTCCTTTCTTGTTGTTGCAAATGTAAAAATTTCTGGTCCAGATTTTTCACAATTTCCGAATTCCGAAGAATTGCTGCTCCAAGGTCAACCAAGTTCAATTGAATTTCTTCACTTAAATCCTCAGTATGTGGGACAGGTACAACTAAATTAATTGCATGATTTACTTGGCTATCTCTTTGAATATACCAGTACTCCATTTCGATCAGAGTACTATTATTGTAATTTAACTCATTCATTTCCTTCTTTACTTTTTAAGGGCCGTAAAATTTAATTTGAAGAAAAGTTTGAAGAATGGGCAAGAGAAAATGAATTCCATTACAAGACTCAAATGTTCTCTCACGTAAAGTTTTGTGAAAACGTAATTTCACTTTTGACTTGACTTGCTGGAAAATTCCAGACATAAAATTAGACCGTTGACCTGATTGGACAGATTTAGGAAGGCCAAATTAAGTGCAAAACGTTATCAAAGCTTTTATTATGGTTTTGGTTTTAATATTCCTCACAGGAATTGCCTCTGGGAATCATGTTGACGCACACATAATGGTCAACAAATATTGGTTGCCCGTTTCGGTCTTAGGTAACGGACCAACACAATCTACCATAAGTCTGCTAAATGGTTCGTCAAATGCAGGAATAGGTTGCAGATGAGCCTTAGGTATCTTCTGATAGGGTTTTCCTACAATTTGACAAGTATAACAAGATCTACAGAATTTACAAACATCACTTTTGATTTTTGGCCAATAAAAGTGAGTCAAGATCTTGTGATAAGTTTTATTTATCCCTAAATGACCAGCCAGAGGAGTTTCATGGGCCAAACTAAGTATTTCCTGTCTGTAAGATTTTGCATCTACAATCTGATAGTTCACTGACCACTCGTCATTAGCAGGTACCTCGGGAGGTCTCCATTTTCTCATAAGAATTCCATTTTTCATGAAATATCAAACAGGTACTTCAGTGGCTTCAGTTTCATTAATTGCCCTCTGAAACAAGCAGGAGATCTCAGGATCTTTTCCCTGTTCGACGACAAGTTATTGTCGTTTGTCAGTAAACAAGAACGAGTAGTTAAACGAGGATCACTGTGATCAATACCATTTGATTGATCCAAACTAGGAGTGAAAGTGACCTGATCAAAAGCCTGACCAATGCATGTGTCAGCTAAAAGAATACTTTCCTTATCAAAATCATTCTCAAGAGCTTTCTTTGACATAGCTCTGGTAACTGCACAAGCTGGGTATAAACCAGGGTAATCTTTTCCAATAGGATCAACTTTCTGATCCAAAGAAGGCTTGTCAGTTAAAAGTGGATTAACCACAACCTTGTCTGCAGCTAGGTTTTGCCTGGTACCAAATGCATGCCCTCAATGATAAAGCTGACATTATACCGACTGTCACATGTCCTGAAACTACGTCTGATGACAAATTTACAGAATGGAGATGACTACTAACAAAGCCGCACTCTACTCCCTGAGTGAGAACACTCTCATTAGAACAGGACTTCTCAGAAAAAGGCAAAGTACTTGATAGTAAAAGACTCTGAGAAGCTCCTGTATCCATTGCAATTTTAATAGTGATAGGATTGGCCAAATCACCCAAGAGTAACATAGATCCCCTCGACATGAATGGTTCATAATTCTCCATAATAAAATCAGACTGGGGTTGATTAGACCCAACAAATGTATTGCTTTCAATTCATGGCGGTGACCTTGACCACTTAGAAATAAGAGCATTTGGGATAGGTCTATCTTGCTTCTGATGCCTATATTTCAATTTGAAGCAATCAGAAATGATGTGTCCTTTCTTCTTGCAACAGGTACACGTAGGAAGAGACAAGGATTTTGAATCAAGTTTATCAGAAGCTTGATTTTTAGAAGTTGTGCCGGATTGAGTTTTAGAAGGAGTCGTATTAGGCTCAAATACCTTTCTACCAGTTGACTGCTTTGTGAAAGATTTGTTTACAACAGGAACTTTATGAGTTAAAGAATACTCATCAGCAGCAAGAGCAGCATTTTCCAAGGTTTCGATCTTATGCTCTTCAAGATGAGTCTTAATGTCATTAGGAGCAAAATTCTTGAACTCTTCAAGTAGCACAAGTTTTCTGATATTTTCGTAATCATGGTTAACTTTTTTGGCTAAGCACCATCTCTCAAATAACTGCTCTTTTTCTCTTGCAAATTCGAGATAAGTTTGTCCAGCTTCTTTTTTATAGTTTCTGAAGTTTTGCCGACAAAGCCTCAGGGACTAAATCGTAACCTTTTAAGATGCAGTCCTTAACCAAATGATAGTCAGCACTTTGTTGTACTGACAGGGATGCATAGATTTTTCGACCTTTGCCAAAACGTACACACTATAATAATTGAATACATTACTCCCTTGGTCATTTCAAATTTTCAACAATTTTTCAAACTAAGAAAATATTGGTCTACTTCCTTTTCGCTTAAAGGGGGAACTAGCCTCATAATTTTTGTAATATCAAAACTTGAATTTGTATGTGAAGTGAGATCGTGCTTTTCACTTGCCAGCTCATTTCTTTCGTTTTAGTTTGAAATTCCTTTTCATCCTTCTCTTTTGGATTTGAATCTCTCTCTCTCTGTCTCTGTCTCTGTCTGTCTCTCTCTCTCTGTCTGTCTCTGTCTGTCTGTCTGTCTCTCTCTCTCTCTCTGTGTCTCTGTCTCTGTCTCTCTGTCTCTCTCTGTCTCTCTGTCTCTGTCTCTCTGTCTCTCTGTCTCTCTCTCTCTCTCTCTCTCTCTCTCTCTCTCTCTTCAAATTGTAACTGTTTATCCTTCTCCCTTCCTGTCTCACTCTCTCTTCTTTTTCAAAGTGTAATTTCATTTGTTTATCATTTTCTCTTTTCTGTCTCTTTCTCCTTCTCTTCAAATTTCAACTGCTATTATTTTTTTCTCTCTCTTTCCTCTTTCTGAAGCTCGAGCTTCCTTAACTCCAATTCCATCTTGTATTTCATTTTTAAATTTCCGTTACTTTTATGTCAGAGTCTGATTCAGTCTTACTGACCGAAGTTAGAACACTTTTATCAAAAACATTCTTATTTACCTAATACTGAATCAACTTTTTTTACATTTCTTGTTTCTTTAAGAAAGATTTTGCCTCAGAAAGATCGTATTTTCTGGCAGGTTCAAGCAACTTATCTTTCTTAAACTATCCAACTGCTCTTGAGTAGGATTAGAAAGAAAAGTCTCCACTGTTGATGACATTGTGAATGAAATTCTGTTGTTTTCACAAAAGATTTCAAAGAAAATGTAAAATAGTACAAGGGATTAAAAACTAGGGAATTTTAAATTTCAAGAAAAACAATTAGCTGAAATATTTTAGCCAATATTCATATATCATTATGACGAGCAACAAAATTTTCTCTTGTAACGTGTAGGCTAGTACAAAAGTAAGAAAACAAAAGAGTGAAGCCAGCAAGCTTTGTAAGTTTTAACAAAATAATTTATTTCCCTAGAAAACAATGTCAAATAGGAAATAGGACTTACGGTTTGTGAATGTAATCCAAACTTGATCCTAGAATTGAAAAATGTAAGTCCTCTAACTCAACAGTTCTAATTGAATCCAGGTTCGAATCTCGATGAAATTCCAATATGGAAGGCGATGACGTCAGATGAGGTCGTTGTACTGATGGCAACAGATGGTCGGTGAATAACAATTTATAATGTTCCTGTTTAGATTTTCAGAATAAATTTCCACTGGATGTTTTTGTCACAGAATTTTATAAAGAAGTAGTATTTCCAAGGGTGAATAAATTATTTTAAATACGAAAATCAACTCAAATGGCAACAACAATACGAATACCTTGAGCCCAAAGGTTCCTTCTTACGACTGACTGAAAAACGCTGAGAATGAGTATTAAATCCCTCAATTTTAGATCATATGGTGGCCAACGTAGTCACCCAGATGGAAAAACGCAGTAAAAGCGCACTGCCGATAGACACGTACGCCTTGAAAGAACGTAACGAATCTAACTATAAGATTCAATAAAAAGTTGTTTAAAAATTAGAGCTATCACGCAAGCAGACGATGACATTTGATAATGACCAATCATTTCCATTCAATGTTTACAAACGTCTCAACCAAGGTGAACTAAAAATAATGTTAAAGCAACCGTTAGAATCTAACCAGGTGAAGTGAATTTTTCGAAAAGAAATTCAAATCCAATGAACATTATCATTACAATAAAATGTAATGAAACAAAATTAAAATAAAAAAGAATTTAAAACTAACACACAACTGATTAAATTACATTTACGTAACACTTCCCACCAAAAGAAAAGGAAAGATATATGTAATAAAGCTTTTTACCATTTGTAAATTATACATGAGGTAAAATTAAATTACATAAGGAATCTCTTATGAATTATACAAAGTGTACATGAAATGTTATTACCATACACGGGAAAGTGCATCTGGAATCAAATTCTTTTCCTTTGATGTGCCTGATCTCAAGATTATATTCTTGCAAAAACAAAGTCCACCTTAATAATCGTTGATTTTTATTTTTCATCTTGTCGATGAAAGTAAAGTGTTTGTGATCACTAAACACAACAAACGGAGAAGGAGTTGAGCTAATGTACACTTCAAAATGTTGTAATACCAATCTCAAAGCCAACCATTCCTTCTCGATTGTTGAGCAACGTCGTTGGTGCTTATTTAATTTCTTAGAGAAATAGCACACTAGGTGATCAACACCATTTCTATCTTCTTGAATCAATACTGTTCGAACCCCAACATCACTCGCATAAACAGATAATTGAAAAGATTATTTGAAAAGTGGAGCTGTAAGAACCGGCGCACTTTTGAGTATGGCTTTTAACTTATCAAGAGCCTTCTGACATTTTCCAATCCAAAGAAACTTGTTTTTCTTACTTTACAAGTTTATCAGGGGTTCAGCAATATTAGAAAATTGGAACAAAAGTTTCAATAGTATCCACCCATATAAAAAAATCGCATCAGCTGCTTTATACTGACAGAACAGGAAATTCAGAGATAGCCTTGACCTTAGAATCAATAGGATTAACTTGTCCATCTCCCACAATATGTCCTAGAAAAATTACACAATCACGGCAAAACTCACTTTTAGATAAATTGATTGTCAAATTTGCATCAGTGAGTCTGTCAAGGAATTTCCGAATCGTGCCTAGATGTTCTCTCCAGGTGTCGTTGTAGATGATGACATCATCGATGTAAGGATCACAATTATCTAGACCAGAGATAATCATATTCATCAAACGTTGAAAAGTACTTGGGGAAAACTTCATCCCGAACAGCATTACTTTATATTGATAGAGTCCATCTGGAGTCACAAATGCCGAAATTTCCTTTGCTCTTTCCGTTAGTGGAATTTACCAAAATCCTTTCAGAAGGTCAGATTTGGTGACATACCTGGTAATTCCAATTTTATTAATACAGTTATTGATTCTTGGTAATGGAAATGAATCTGTTTTGGTCACAATATTCACCTTCCTATAATCAGTGCACATACGAAAAGTTTTATCTGGTTTCGGAAAAAGTATACATGGTGAACTCCAATCACTTTTACTGGGCTCTATGAAATCGTTCTCCAGCAAAAACTGAATGTCCTTTTCCAATTATTCCTGTTTGAGAGGATTCATCCTGTATGGTTGTTGTTTCATAAGTTTTGAATCTGCAATCGCAAAGTCAAGAACAATTTTGTTTGTCCTCGTAGGAATATTTGGAAACAAGTGTTCATATTCGAGTAATAACTGTTTAAGTTCATTCCTTTCTTGTTGTTGCAAATGTGGACGTTTCTGGTCCAGATTTTTGACAATTTCCGAATTCCGAAGATTTACTGCTGCAAGATCAACAGAGTTCAATCGAATTTCTTCACCTATATCCTCAGTTGGTGGGACAAATACAACTAAATTAATCGCATGATTTACTTGGCTATCTCTTTCAATATGCCAGTACTCCATTAATTTATTTCGATCAGAGTACTATTATTATAATTTAACTCATTCATTTTCTTTTTTACTTTGTAAGGGCCGTAAAATCTAATTTGAAGAAAAGTTTGAAGAATGAGGAAGAGCAGCAGAGAGGGTGAACAGACCATTTTTTTTCGAGACCTTATTTATAAAAAATAAAGGTTCCTACGAAGGCTGAAAAAATAAGGTCACCGAAAAAACTACAACCTAGTTACTTTATCTCTGACGCGCTTTTTTATTTGTTTATTTTACGCGTTGGTCACTCAGTATTGGTCGTTCACCCTCACTGCTGCTGTAAATTAAACAGCCATTATAAATATTATCAATAATGATTGGAGAACCACACTCAGCTAGATTAGCTCGAGAGCGACTACACGCAATCAAAACATATTCACCAGTCCGTGATTTAGTTAAACAACAACTGCAAGCTCGTCAGGAGTCTCAAGTGGAATTTGCAGAAGATGCAGAACAATTATTTAAACCGATTGTTGAACCAGCAAAGAAAATTGTTACAGCAACTGAGGCAACACAAAGAGCTCTTGAAACATTACCTGTTGATATTGCTGGCCGTATTCAAGCAGCTCAACCACCACCACAACCACAACCACAACCTAAACCACCAAAAACCAGAACTAAGATAATGGATAAATTTACGCCTGAAGGTATTACTGCTATCAAGGACCCAAAGCAAGTAATTGATATTGCCGCGTTTGGATATTATGAAAGACAAAAATATGTAAAACCAGAACATGTTAAATCTCTAAGCTCTGCCAATTGGATCAAGGATGTATATCGCATCTTTGCTGATATTCCAGAAATTAGATCTAATGAAGATATTATTAATTTTAATGAATTTGATGAGGCTGTACATAAACATATCGAAAGAACTAAACAATTACAGAAACCAGTAAAAACACTTGGAGAACAAGTTCAACAATTTCCATAATCATTTCGTGATTATCCACAACCACAATTACCATCACCACAACAACAATTTGAATTACCATCACCACAACGATCACAACGACTACAACAAGAGCTACAACAACGAGAACAACAACGACAAGAAATGATGAAACGATTGAAATCACCACGACAGCCAGTCAAAATAACAGAGGAAGAATATCAAGATCCTGGCGCAACTGGAAGTGGTTTAGGAAGTGGCTTTATTACTTGTCCCAATAACGTCCTTGCTGATGTTGATCGACTAGAAATTCTCATGGGAGGAAAACGAGCTGACAATAATTCCCCAGAAATTATTAATGAAGCAGCTGATATTTGTAAACGATTATTTACAGGTGGTGTTATGGATATTAATTTGTATCAGTCCCTCATTAATGAAATCGCCGATGAGTATCATAGTGACTGAGTATGTAATTAGATGCAATTAGTGATAAAATCACTTAATAATAATATGATCATATACAATACTCATAGACCAACCATGATCAGGGCAATAAATTCACGATTACCAGTATACAAAACGACATACGGAGATGGACTAGGTGATGTTGTTCAATGTCTATTTAGAGGGATAGCCCCAAAAGTAATACCGCTTGCAAAGCAATTAGAAATGAAAGCTATTGACGTTGTTCGTGAAAAAGCTATTGGCGCTGTTGGTGATGTTGCTAGCAAAGCATTTTCAGCGATCAAGGATAGACTAGCGCGATTAATACGACGAAAACCTCAACCAGTAAAATTACCCAGCACTGAAGTGATGCCCCCAAATGTCAGTAAAATAATAAATCAAGCTGCTAATCAAAAACTATCAGAGTTGGCTACCAACACCGATGTTGGGTTAGAAAAAGAAAAAATATAACCGCTAGTCTGATAGCAGGAAGCGGTCTTCGTGTTAGACGAAGACGATAATAATAAATAATGTTCAAGCGTATATCTGATCCCGCGTTTGACATGGATGCACCAGTTTTAAAAGATGAATCTGTGCGCGATTATCAGTATTATTCTTATGACGCACGAGAGCCAAATCAGCGTGGACGAATTGAACGACAGGTTCAGGATACAAGCAGATATTTCTTACCCGCTGAAGCATTTATTGAAGTTGAAGGTGAAATTTTAGATAATACTCTTGCACCGCCAGGAGCATACGCAGCTGATTTTAGTGTTGGTTTTGTTAATAATGGCATCGTGGCGTTATTTAAAAGTGCAGCATATATCATTGATGGACGAGAGATTGAGATCTGTCATGAAAACGTCGACGTTGCCACGACGATACTTGGTTTTGCGCGATATAGTGATGATTATTCAAGATCAGCTGGACCATCAGTGATGTTTGTTA
Source organism: Megalonaias nervosa (assembly GCA_016617855.1). NCBI lineage: Eukaryota > Metazoa > Mollusca > Bivalvia > Unionida > Unionidae > Megalonaias > Megalonaias nervosa. The sequence goes on from JAECUM010033741.1 coordinate 14,525, forward strand.
AGGATACTTCTAACCACGCTGAGTATCGACAGTATGATATAGGACGCCCACAAAACCATGCTAGAAACGCCGGCGCTGATGTGCAAAATATAATTATTAATGTTGATCCAGAATTTAACCTAGGATTTAGGCCATTCCACTATCACATATCTTTGGATTCTGTAGAAATGTCAGAAAGGTCATTTTTGGAGCTAAGTATACAATTGCACTTGTGCGAAAGGCTACCGACGATGATGCGATATGGCGATCCGTTGGTAATGTTGGTATAGTAAATTTAACAAAACTTTCTTTATGGATGCCAGTAATGACTCCAACAATATCTGAAGAAGAACATTTACTTTCTTTTATGAGTCAAGGTGGTAAATCGATGTTATCGTGGTTGACAATGACCACAGATTCTATCCAGAGTAACATTAATGGTTTATTTACTTGGCAAATAGCATCACAGCAAGGTGTTTCTGCACCACGGCATATATTTATTGCACTTCAGAATAATTTACGAGTAAATGATCAAACAGAAAGTAATATGATATTTGACACGCTTGGGGTTTCTGAAGTTTCTTTGAGGATAAACGGACATCAAGAACCTTCTGAAGAAGTGTTGCTAAATTTTGAAAATAATCATGTTGCGCGTGCATATCATCGATTAATGACATTTATGGGACGTGATCAAAATATTGATACTGGTTTACAAATATCACAACTAGATTTTACAACATTATATCCGATTTATTACTTTTCGCTGGAACATTTAGATTTAAAAAGACAATCCGTCGGTGACATATATTTTTGAGCTTGCGTAAACCGAGGAGTTATTGCTAATTACAGAGCTGTCCCTGTTATACTTAGCGATAAATCGATGTTACTTGAAGGTGTTGGTGGACGAATGAGAGTTATTGATGCCCCAGTAGAAACCATGTAATTAGATCGCCTGATTTAAAATCAGGATCATAATTATAAATGTCACATCTAGTTAATGTCAGTCTGACTCCTGGTCAGATTAAAAACCTACAATCATCATCAAAAAATAATTGTGCGGCAAAAATATCACTAAAGCGAGAACAAATCGCGAGTGGTCCGAATAAGCTCTCATTATCAGAACGCCAGCATAAGCATTTCAATGAAGCAAAAAAATTGAATAAGGGTATAAAACTCAATCTTTCTGCGAGTGTCATTAAAGACATCGTTAAAACGGGTGGCATATTTACACTTCCCGCAGCAATACCAGCATTAATAGCCGCTGCATCCCCAGCTGTTGCAAAAGCAGCTGCATTAGGCGCTGTTGGAACCGCTGCTGAATAGCGTTAAAGAAAGCAACGGGTCAAGGAATTATGCACGCAGAAAACTTAAAACAAAGATCACGGGCAAAACAACGCGGAAGACGTCTAAGATTATCAGGCCCAGCATACGGTTGCGGTCTAAGATTACCAGGGACCCCACAGTCATGGTACGGAAAAGGTCTAAGATTACCCCGATAACTTCGTCATCGAATTCGATGATTCTTACTATGACCTATTTTGATTTACTTAATGCCGCTAAGCAACTGAATATAAAAAACTTTAGAGGAGTTTTTATGCGTGATCAGTTACCTCCTCTTGCGATGCGACAAGAAACTGGTATTATTAATCTCGATAAAAACTCTGGACCGGACACCCATTGGGTGGCGTATGCAATTGATCCACGTGGAATTATTTATTTTGATTCGTGTGGGTTGCCACCACCAAAGGAATTTTTAAAATATGTAAACACAGTGCAAATCAAGAATTCGATGCGTTCTAAATCTGATATTCAAAATTACCAACACAAAAAATAACGGATCCACCGATATGTGGTCGAGAAGTACTCGCTGTACTTGATGCTGTATCAAAATCAACAACACCACCTCTTAAAGTCGTGCATGAATATACCACGTTGTCACACTTAAACAGATATCAGTAAATATAATGGTAGATATTTATGGAAGATCTTCTCGCAAAGATCAGCAGCAAGTCGATTTATCTAAATATGCAACTCTTGATCAGCTCAAAAATGAAATCGATGATTTATTAAATATCACAAGTGTGGATCAAAATGAAGACGTTGTTTTTCAGGATAAACAAGGGCGATTAAAAACGAGTAACATACAATTGTTAGATGTTCTTATACGAATTCCCACCGCGGTTATTAATAATATCGTTATTTTTTCTGATCAAGGTAAACTACAAGATTCTGGTAAGTCAGTTAACGATTTTATCAGGCGAGCTGGTGATTCATTCACCGGTACCATTATTATGAACCGAAATAAAATTATAGACCTTGGAAACCCAACCGTAGATACAGATGCAGCAACAAAAAATACGTCGATGATCAAGAATCTAAGTA
>JAECUM010033743.1:0-40033 GCA_016617855.1 Megalonaias nervosa
GCCAAGACGTCTTGCAATTTTTGCATTTCAGGAATGCCACAGGGTGTGTCTTTAGCTAGCCACGCTTGCTGTAACAGGAGTTCTGCTTCTCTTCGTTGTTTCGCTCGGTCCGATTGTTGAATAGTTTTCCAGGCTCTTTTCCATTCTGCCGTGTTTGTCTTGTCGGCATACGTTCGTCCCACCACGATGGCACGGGCTAAACACATCTGGTCTTGAAGGTTGTTAATTTGAACGAGGCTCTTTTTGGTTCAGCGAAGGTTGTCTACCAAGATCGCCTTTTTGCTTCCTGTCCCTTGGGGAAGAGACACGTGGGTCATGAACAGTGTCGCTTTTCCATCGGTGATGTGAAACTTGTCGTTGGATTGTTGAACGTGTTGAATCTTGTCCATGACTTTGGAAGGTGTCAATTCTGCCGGGCTGCTAAACTCGATCCAAACGGGGGACTTCAAACTGTCGTGATGAATGGAAAGTCTCAAGCGATCGTCTTCTTTGGCTTCACATTGCCTTTTCAGTGTAGTTAGCAAAGAATCCCACACATCAGCGATGAACCCTTCTGCTTTCTCCAACGGTACGTCGGACTTGAAATCTTTAAACTTCACTGCGTACGTGTAGGCCGTAGTTCTAAATTTTCTGGAGGAGCGTTTGTCGGTCTCTCGAATGTGGTAGTACTTTTGAGGGTTTACTGGTGGTGATGAACTTTGACTGAGTGTAGACTCTCTGGGCCTAGATTCTGGTTCACTCATCTCATCTTCAAAGTCGTTGGCATGAATCTGAGCCAAGACTTCAGCTACTGTGCGAGGCGATAAATCACGTTTCTGTCTCTTACTTTCTTCTCTTTTCTTTACGAAATGATGCGATCGTTTCATCTTGACTGCAAAAAGTCAAATGACTACATTTCAAACGCCATGGACCCTATATATTTATGTCAGGCTTAGTGCATATATAAAGGGCTGGTGCCTTCCCTCTCAGTATTCATTTTGCTCTCAAACCGTTCAACATGATGGAAGAACCCACACAAATCGAACTTCTGATTAGAGCTTTGCGAGGTGTCATAAGAAAGTTTTCTTCAGACAAGCCGACGGACTACTCTCCCTCCTTTCGAGATAAAAGTCAAGATACTTGCTATATCTGTCAGAAGAAAGGGCATTGGGCTACAGAATCTCCAGACCGTCAAAAAAGCAAGACCAGTGTCAGAAGAGACAAAAGTCAATATACCTGTTATCATTGTAAAGAGAAAGGACATTGGTCTTCAGATTGCCCTAAGAAAGAACAGGAGCAGGAGGAGGAAGAAGAAAAAGAGGTGACCTCGGCAAAAGAAGAACCCCGTCACGTTCAGAAAGAGAAGACAGAAAAGAAAAGAAGACGAGAAAAAAGTCAGGAAGAAGAAGAAGAGGAAAAAACTGTGAAAATGAAGAAATTCAAAAAACAGAGAGAGTGAAAGAAGAAAAAAAGACACAGAAGAAGTCTATGAACTTTTTAAAAAAGTGTTGTGTTGTGTTGTGTTATGATACTGAATTGTAAAAATTTGTACCAGAATTGATTGTTTAGAATAATAAGGGTCTACACTCATGCACTCACACACGTACATCATTGAGCAAACAAGGGATTTAGAGTTTTAATTGATTTTGGCAAAATGAATTAGTATCTCTTTTCGAAAGAAGTGAGTGGCCCTGAAAAGGACCGTTGGGTGTTTGTTTTTTCAGAAAACAATCTCAGGAACGAGAAGCAATCCGCTTTAACTGCCTTAAGCCTTTGCCACGGCCAAGGCCTACTTGTGGACTTACTCCTGTTAATGATTGGGTAGAAATCACTAGGGGTGGTATCTCTGGTGTAGTAACAGGGTTGGGCTGTTTGGCTCGGGAAGGTCTTTTTCTCTTGGGTCGTAATAAAGAAGTCTGATACATTTGTTTCAGACTTCTTAACTCGGCCAAAATGTCCAAGAGTACCGTTACCGTTTGACTTTCACTGTTCTCCTTCTCTTCTAGCCTTTGTTTCTTCTCTACTGCTTCTTCTTGCTGTCGTTTCCTTTTTGCCTCTTCTTCTCGCTGTTGCTGTTTAAGGAGAAATGCTTGTTCTGCTTCTTTCTGCTGCTGTAAAAATTTCTCCAATTCTTCTTTCTGTCTTTGTTTAAAATCGTCGACGTGTGGTAAAGAAGGAGAAAGTGGCGAAGGTACTGGTACCGGAACAAATTCTTGCAAAGAAGAGAAAAAATCTACTAAATCCCAGTTGAAATCAACCTCTTCTGGAAGTAGCGCTGTGTTAACTTTGGTAGCCGCTGCTATGCCATCGCGTTTCGTCTCCAAAGCCGGTGCACCCCAATTCATTGTCTTCTTAGTTTCAGTCATCGATTCACTGCACACAGACTCTAGCGCACTTATATAGGGAATATGACGTCACAGGTATCTCTCTTCGAATTGGAAGACAGGTTCCGCGAAGTGACTGAATTTTGTAACGCGTGTTGTCATTGGTGGACAATTTCAATCCGTTTCGATCCGGTCTTCCACTATAAATAAACGCGGTTCACTTCATTCGCTCCACCTGTTCTCGTCACAAGATGTGGACCAACGTAGAATCGTCTACTCTCCTATCGTCGATGCTGTTCAACCCGGACTATCCCATGTATGTCAGATCATCATGGGCAATTACCCAGATCACTGATACAGCCCTTTGGAAATGAAGGATCTATGTGGAGAGACAAGGGTGTCTAAAGAGAGTCCTCATCTACGGACCAGAAGTTAGACGAAGTTTGAGAAAGAGAAGAAGACCTATGCGATGCCTTCTATGTTAACGAACTGGTGTTAACATAAAACCCAAAGGCCCTTTTCAGGGCCACTTCATATGCCTCGAAAAGATATTTATTCTCACTTTGCCTAAAATGGAAAAAAGAAAAAGCTAATATATAAAACATACTATACTATACTATTCACTGACACGAACGCGAATGATTCGTGTTTGTATATAGAAATGACACAGGTGGCATGACGTCACGGTACTACATTGCTACATTGTTGCCAATGTCCAGTACCGTGACGTCACCTTACCTGTACCATTCCTCTTGTCCCTATACTAAATTCCCGTTGACGCTAAAGTACCCCAGGCTGTCCAGGCTGTGGTTCCCTATACAAAATTCCCATTGACGCTAAAGTACCCCAGGGTGATTTTTTGACGCCAAAAATCGTGACGCTATAGTACCCCCGGGGGGGTGGTCTGTAATGTATTTTCCCATTGACGCTAAAGTACCCCACTACACTACTGCTACCCCTTCATCATGTAGGACTAGTAGGACTAGTGTGTTCCTGAACCAATCAGATTCTTTGAATTGGTTTGGTCGCGAGTGTAGCTATTGGCATTTAACGATCGGCCAGTGAGGTCAACCCTGAGTTTAAATATCCTACGCAGAAAGACATCGTCGTTAGTGGGGCTGCCAAGAGAGCTGGGAGGAAATCCTATTCTTCATTTTTATCAGTCTCTCATAGCAGGTTTTAATATGTGCTTCTTGCGTTGTATAAATTGTATTTTTTTTTTCTTTTCACTTCTTTAGCGTTTATGACTCTATTTATTCTGTCATTTGAAGTTTGTTTTCACTTATAACATCAGCACGCAGCATCAATTGAGAAGTGGACATTCTATGACACGGTTTTGTCCATGCCTTAGTGAGATCGTGTGCCCTTTAATATAGCTGACATTTGACCCTAATCAATTTTAAAAATATTTTCATTTGATTTGGAGGTCTAAAGCTTTTCGATGCATCATCACTGGCATCCACTATCACTCAACTTCGTCCGCTGCTTGTTATCTTATGTCTGGGCACAAGCGACCATATCTAACTCAAATGACAATCCCTATTATAAACGTTTAGCTCAGTCATTAATTAGACTTGCGGGTACAGACAGTTACCTCTCGTAATGATCTAAACCCCTCTCTCATTGTTATTTGCTCTATTATCACAACAACTGAATGCGCAACAATTGTTCATAAAGCTCATAACACAGCTGATGGAACGCTGCGCTCCGTACATTGGATTTGAGTACCAGTCTAGACTGTGGCTCTCCCATAGTGGGAACCTGTATTTTAATCTATGTGACAGCATAAACCCAACCGACAAGGTCCTGAGCAACGTTTTACAGAGCTATTCAAGGTTTTGCTTGCAAAGGTTTTACTTGTAATTTTGGAACAATTACACACTTATCACTCTATATTCACCAAAGACTGCTTTTGTTCAACTATGGTAGGTTGCTATTTCGGTAAATATATCAAATTGGGATAGGAAGGAAGGGGTCATTTTGATTTGGTGCTTGTTTTAGGTTGGAGTGAGGCTGGCGCTATTATTATTCCTTACCTCCTTATCTTAATCTAAAACACAGTTTTACTTCAATGGAATCCTGTGAAAGTAGAATATCACTGAAATCCTTGAATGTTTCACATAAGCCAATAAAACTGTTAAAGTATTCAAGTCCTTGAATAAATTCACATAATCTGTTAAGTTTTGGCTGTTTAAATTAAATGTTTTCCACTATGTTATTACAACGAACACTTATAAATAAATCGTTATCTCTCTCTCTCTCTCTCTCTCTCTCTCTCTCTCTCTCTCTCTCTCTCTCTCTCTCTCTCTCTCTCTCTCTCTCTCTCTCTCTCTCTCTTACAAAGCTGTCACAACTAAAGAATCATCTAAATGACGCTTATATTCTCTATATATTGTTACGTGTCTAGGCTCGTACAAAGTAACAAGAAAAGAGTGAAGACAACAAACTTCGTAAAATTAATAATTTATTTCCCTAGAAGAAGGATTGTAAAATGAGAAAAAGGACTTACGGTTTACGAATCAAATCCAAAAATTAATCCAAGAAATAAAAAATAGAAGTCCTCTCAATGAAAAGTCCTAAATGAATCCGAGTTAGAGTCCCAGTGAAATTCCAAGATCGAAGGCGATGACGTATGCCATAACCTTCAAAGTGTTGTTGTGTCAACAGTTCCTTGTTGAATCACAGAAAATAATATTCCAGTTTTTGAATTCCTAATAGTTTCAATAAATGAAATTGTGCAAGAATTCTGATGACACTAGTATTTTCCAGGGAAAGAATAATTCCCAAAAATAAAAAAAAAATTCAACTCAAACTGGTCAAACAAAACACCTATGGGTGTCGAAGATTTAAAGCCCAAATGTCTAGTTCTTTTTAAGACAACGGTAGTACAGTTATTTAAGACGCAAAACAGATTCTCGGATGGGGGTAAAAAATTCATCCACTGGGAAAACCAGAAGTTTGCAACAATAAACACGTTATTTGTCACGTACTCCAAGCATGGCTTTGATTCAACTTAACAATTCTTATTATAAGAATGAATAATAATTTATTTTTTTTTAAACTTGTTTAGCAGAACTCTGATTTCTGAACCAAGGTCAAAAATTAGATACAATGTTTCAACTACTGGTTGTTTATCAGGTCAAACAGAACTGAACTGAATTTCTAAAAAAAATATCAAATCAAGTAGACAAACTTATTATTATAATAACATGTGATTGAATAAAAAACAAATAATTTTTTTTTTAAACTAACAAACAAGTAATTAAATTACATGTATATAACAATATAGGCTCAATATACGCACCAAACCAACATAATGTGAATTACTGAAAGATTCTCTAAAACTTTAAATCATGATTCTCTTTCAGGATACACTGGATGTTAACAATACTTATTTACTTATTATCTAATCAACGGTTAGGGCGCTCGTGATGAATCTATAGTGTTACGTGTAGGGTTGTACAAAAGTAACAAAAGAAAAGAGTGAAGTCAACAAGCTTTGCAAATTTTAACAAAATAATTTATTTCCCTAGAAAACAAGGTAAAAATATGAAATAGGACTTACGGTTTGAGAATATAATCCAAAAATTATTCCTAGAATTGAAAACTATAAGTCCTATCACTAAACAGTTATAATTGAATCCAGGTTCGAATCTCGATGAAGTTCCAATATGGAACATGATGACGTCAGATGAGGTCGTTGTACTGATAGCAACAGTTCCTTGTTGAATCACAATTTATAATGTTCTGTTTAGAATTCCAGAATAAATTTCCACTAAATGTCTTTGTCCCAAAACTTTTATAAAGAAAAGCACTTGTTTTGTTTTCCAGAGAATATAAATTATTAAATCCCAAAAAAATAGATGAACTTCAAAACAAACTGGCATCAACAATAAAAACACCTTGAGCTCTGAAGGTGTAGAATACGACTGCCTAAATCTACTAGAAAACGTCTGTTTTAACCCGCGATTTTAGATCACATGGTGGCTCACGTGACGGGGCTACGTGATCACTAATTTGAACAGAGCAGTAAAAACAATGCCATTTTACACGTAGGCCAAAATACCCTAGCTAAGAATAAGATTCTCAGGCTGGAAATAAATGAAAAAGAAAGGCTGTTTACAACTTAGCTAACACGTGGGCCGAACATGACCTTCGTAGTAGCCAATCGTTTTCATTCAATGTTTACAAACGTCTCAACCAAGGTGAGCTAAAAATAGTGATAAAGCAACCTTTTACGTTCTAATCAGGTCAAAACAGAGAAGTGACTTTTCCGAAAAAAGATTAAAATCCAGTGAAAATTATCATTACAATAAAATTTAATGAAATAAAAATAAAATTAAAAAGAATTTAAAACTAACACACAAGCAATTTAATTACACATTCGTAACAATAGTACAAATGTAATTCCTAGTTTCCTGTGATGTTACGTAACCTCCATTCACTGGCGTACTTGAACGAAACAGTTCTTTACTTGGCCTAGGCAATCGGCATTGATTCAGGTGGCCTCTATTTCCTCATAAGGACCCAGTTCTTCAAGAAGTAACAAGTTCCTTCTTGTGTGGTATCAGTTTCACTAATAGCCCTCTGAAACAAACAGGAGATCTCTAGATCTTTTTCCTGTGAGACAACTAGTGGTTACTTTTATCACCCTGATTAGATGTACGAGAATGTGTAGATGACCACTGTGTTCAATATTTCTCCACTGATTCCGAACTAGGAGAAAAAAGTGGACTCATTAAATGTCTGACCCGAAAAGTTGTCCGCAAAAGGAATAACATCCTGTTGAACAACATCATTCTCAAGAGCATGCTTTGACATAGCTCTAGTTAATGGAGTAGCTGGATATAAAACAGTGATGTTTACTTCGATAGGATCAACTCTTCAATCCATACTAGGCTTGTCAGTTGCAAGTATATTAACCGCTACCATATCTACAGCTAGGGCATTACTTAGTAACAAATGAACGACCTGAATAGGCAAAGAAGTCAAAGCTCCTATATTAACTGGTCCCGAAACTAAGTTTTATGACAAATTAACAGAATGGAGAGGAACATTAACATATCCACATTCTACTCCTTGTATTAGAATACTTTCACCAGAAGAAGACTTCTCAGAAAATGGCAAAGTACATAATAACAAAATCTCTGAGAATGTGTCTCTTAATATCTTAATAGGACTAGCATTATCTAAATCACCAAGTGATACTGAACATGTCGGCATGAATAGTTTGCAGTTCTGTGTAACAAAATTAGACTGGGGTATGCAAGCCCCAACAACTGTATTTCTTTCAATACGTGACCTTCACTTCCTAGAAAGAAGAGCATTTTGTTGCTGCTCTATTAGAATTACGTTGCCTATATCCCACCTATAGCAATCAGAAATAACGTCCCTTTCCTCTTACAATAAGCCCACGTGGGAAGAGATAAGGATTTCTGATCTGTCTTAGCAGACATTTGATTCTACACAGTTACACCAGCGGTTTGTGAGTACTCAAACGAGACTGAAATGGTTTCTTAACTAAAACCTGGTGAGAGGAAGATTTATTTACAGATAAAACATTGTGAATAAAACAATAATAATCAGCTGCATTAAATGGTGTCTGTAACCTTTCAACCCCTTTCTCATCAGGGTATGTTCTAATGTCACTACTGACACAATTCTTGAACTCTTCGATCAATACGAGTTGTTTAAGATTATCAGAATCTTTGTCAACCTTCTTGGCTGCAGGCCATCCAGAAAACAAACGTTCTTTTTCCCATGCAAATTCAAGATGAGTCTGTGTAGTTCCCTTATTACAATTTCTAAAGTTTTGACGGTAGGTCTCAAGCAGCATCTGAGTGTTTAAGTTTTATACAGTGACTGAACACGTCGATGGCACACTGATGAATGTTAGCTTTTATGCAGTGACTGAATACATTGATATTACACTGCTGAGCGTTAAGTTTTATGTGAAGACTGAACAAGTTAATATTACACCCATGACTGCTAGCTTTTATGAGGTGAAAGAACACGTTTTTTATTATACTGATGAGTGTTAACTTTTATGCGGTGACTGAACAGGTTGATATTACACTCATGACTGTTAGCTTTTATGCGGTGTCTAAACGCCTTGTTATCACACTGATGAGTGTTAAGTCTTATGCAGTGACTGATCACGTTGGCATCACACTGATGAGTGTTGAGTTTTATGCAATGACTAAACACGTTTATTATACACTTATGAGTGTTAGCTTTTATATGGTGACTGAACACGTTGATATTACACTATTGAGTGTTAAATTTTATGCGGTGACTGCGTCTCGCCGATCTAAGTGATGCTGACAAAGAGATTGCAACCGAGTTGTTCATAACCTTGTAGAGAACTATTATATTTGCAATTATTCTTGGTTGTTCTAGAGAGTGCCATTAGTAAATTTATCATGCCGTTTACACTTTCCGAAGTTTTGTAGTTGAATGGCGTATCGAATACAAAGAGTGTTATTTTTCTCTCAATTTGCATAGTCTGTTTACTTTGCATGGTCTGTTAAATTTGCTTGGTCTGTTTAATTTGTTTGGTCTGTTTAATTTACATGGCTTGTTTAATTTACATGGTCTGCTGTGATTGCAAAATAGTGGAAGCATATTCATGTGCACATTTTTAGTTCTTATTTCAGCATTTTTTAAAACAATTTTTACATTTAATTGTGTTACATACTGACTTGATTCCTATATTTTCATGTTTTGATAACCCATATGATTATTTGATTTTGTTGTCAAAATGAATTTATTTAATTTCCCGAAGAAGAAAAACACGACCAACATTGTATTTGATTTTGTATGCATTCAGTGTATACCTTCTCTTTCAGTGTTTACATTGGTTACTTTGCACGTGACTCTATTTATATATGTTGGTATAAAGTATTTCTCCGTATAGTTTATACAGTAATAATGCAGCTTGGCCTGAGCACTTCGTTACGTTCTGGCAGATGTAAATATAAGTTACATTTGCTAACTAATGCAATTGCAATTATATATGAATGCCTGCAGAAGTTACAGCCAGTAGCGTTCTAGTGGGGGAAGGGGGCGGAGGGCGGTTGCCCCGGGCTTCAGACGTCTTGGGGCGATAAAACCATGAAGGACAGAGGTCTTGGGGCACAAAAAACTTCTTTGGTCATCATCGTCGCCCCCGGCGCCATGTACACTTAGCACGCCACTGGTTACAGCCCTGTTGCAGTGGTCTTTGTTGGTGCGTGGGAAACTGCGGTGTCAGCATTGGCGTGACAGCTAATTATTCATTAAAGATTATGATCGACGGATCAGTTCATAAACTTTGGATTCGCCAATATATTTGGCAACATATTCAACCACAAAAGTTTCTTAGCATTGTTTGTGACCTTGCTTTTGATCCATAAGAGCTGATCTTGATTAATGCCACATGTTAATACATAGAACACGCGTGTGCATGGTGTCTCTTTTGTTTTCTTTCTCCATGCTTCTAAACCAGTACCTTATATTTCTAAGTGATACGTGAGTGTTAGCAATGGCCTATACTTACTAACCGTCATGAATGTTGCCTGTTTCCACAATAAAGGAAAGTCATCAAATGTCGCTTGTTTCTTTAATACAGTAAAATAATGAAATGTCAACTGTTTCCTTAATACAGTACAAATATTGAAATGTCAACTGTTTCCACAATACAGTACCGTCATGAAATGTCAACTGTTTCCACAATACAGTACCGTCATGAAATGTTAACTATTTCCTTAATACAGTACAAATACTGAAATGTCAACAGTTTCTACCATCAAATGTTTCCACAATACAGTAAAGTCATGAAATGTCAACTGTTTTCACAATATAATACAATCCTGTCCGAGAAACATTATGTTTCTTATGTTATTCCCAAGTCAGTTTTCATGAATTTCTAATCATAGCTGCAAACTGAACTGCTGCGATAATTGAGAAAATCACATTTGATAGGCTACTAAATACAATAGGCCATCCGGTGTATAAACACTTTTTACATGCTTAACTCAATGGAGAACTGAATATAATCATACGTGATTATCAGCTTTTATTTGAAAATACACTATGACAAAAAGTAAATTAATTATAAAAATACCTTAATGGCATTAACGTGGCAGATATTCCGCTCCATTTTTATCCTTCTAGCGGTACGAAACTGACTGATATTCTGTTCCATTTCAGCCCTCTAATGTACTAAACTGATTAATAGTCCACCCCGTTTTGAACCATCCAGCTGTACTAAATATTCCATTCCATTTTCAACCATCTGGTGGTGTAAAACAGACTGATATTCCACTCCATTTTCAGTCATCTGGTGGTACTAAACAGACTGATATTCCAAACCATTTTCAACAATCTAGTGGTACTAAACAGACACCGCTCCATTTTCCACTCCATATTCCTCTCCATTTTCCATTTCATTTTCAACCATCTGGTGATACTAGAAACAAACTGATATTCCGCTCCATTTTCAACCACCACGTTGTACTAAACAGACTGTTATTCCACTTGATTTTCAACCACCTAGTGGTATTAAACAGACTGATATTCCGCTCCATTTTCAACCATATAGTGGTACTAAACAGGCTGATATTCCAATCCATTGTTTACATTATCATCCTTTTTCTCGACTCAAATGATTAGTGAATATTTCTTGTACCTGGATTTTGAGAGCACATATATGCCAGGAATTTTGATATTTAACCCGTTACAATCATTTTAAGGTACCTCGATAAAAAAGGTATGGCCTTAATCATATGAAGCATAATTATTTATTCAAAATATCCTAAAAATCTTTTCTTTTCATGAGAAATCCAGCACATTTCTCTTGGTTTTCCAAATATTGATTAATAGACAAAAAGAAAAGGGACATAACTTTTAACTGATATACATTATCAATACATAGTTAATTCAAGATTCTTCTGCTTAAAGTATATTATTGCACATAAATTCAGTGCACCTAAGTTTAAAATGAGATATTACATCGCCTAGTAGATAACAACATTAGTCTTACGCGTGTTTTTATCTTCTACTGGATTGAAGCATTTACTTAATACATTACCAAAATTAATAATATTGTTTATTAGACCATATCCGACATGGGAAGATGAAACAGTAAAAGGAAAGTAATGGGCCAGGCACTGATGCCAAACGCCAAAAGAGTCTCAATAATTCAGATCTGAGCTTGATTGAAAACCAGTAGACGACATACGTTTTTGTGAGTCATTTTGGTGTCTATAAACACCAAGTGCAGAAATATTAAGGACTTATTAGACAATTGCATATAAAAGGTGCTTTACAAAAATAACAACAACAGCATGCTTGATTCGATAAACGGTTGTAGCGTGACAGTTGCGTGATACGTTCTGAACACGCTTTTTGGGTCAGTGCTGCGTGTTTCAATTTATGCTACAGAGAAATGCCAATTTAAATCCGGGATGAAATGGAAATACTTTGATTACATATGTGTCTTGAATATCGGTCTTGCAAAGAAACCTTTTCATATGGTATTACCACAAGCAGATAGTTATGTTTTATGCACTGTACACTTCTATGCATAATTCTCTTTCCCCAATGACTGTTGTGACAATTTTATTACATTTCTGATGGTAATGCAAATATTGTTTTATATTGAATGAACCTTAATTAAACACACTTGTATATTTTTGAAAATAATATATACCAAAGTAATGAAATCTGACGATATAAAAAAATGTTGTAAAGTTAGAATGAAATTAACTAATCGTTTTTACTTAGGTACAAACTGAATCTCATAAAAATTGTTAGAAATGATTTATTTATGAATTTAAGTTGACATTAAATGTGTTTAATCATGAAGTGTGCGAGTTTTATTTTTCATTTCCATTTCATATACTCATTTTTACATCGAAAATGTATAGAAATTAACAGTGTGAAGGAACAGTTGGATGACGGTATTGTTTACCTCTTACGGAAAACAAAGATGTCTCTACATAATATTTACAAGAAAAGGAATAGAGAAAATGTCGCAAAAAAAAGAGTAACGCTTATGATATATTAGTCTAGGTTTTCCTATTGTTAATGCAGTCAAGCATACGTTTTATTGCCTTCCTGTCAGATTGAAACCTTAACGGTATATTCGAAAGGAGAATGAACTATGCTTCGAAGACATTATAACATTATGTGACTTGTGCATATGAGCGAGGGTATATTTGTTTGTGTGTGTGTGTGTGTGTGTGTGTGAGAGAGAGAGAGAGAGAGAGAGAGAGAGAGAGAGAGAGAAATAGAGCTTGGATAATCATATGTCGTTTTTAATGACTTTGTGCCAAAAATGCATGCACACTCGAGTAATGCGTAGTACAACTGCAAAATAGATATGTTTTCAAAATGTTTATTGCCACAGATGTAATTTATACATCTATTTCTTTGTTTACTAGATTAATAAATAATCAATATGATGCTAATATGAATAATGAAATCAAAGTACGAATGCACGTAGATGGTTAATTGAGGATACAAGGCCAATACTATCACACAGATACATTTACATATGAAAATGCCCATATACCTAAATATTGCAATTATCTAGTCTCTGTTGCAGCATACATAAAAGTCTGTACGAGACAGTTCCAGAACAACTTTGTTACAGCATGCATTAAAGTTACAGAATCATATCAGCGCAAAGAATCTGCTATAAACTCAATCATTTTCTCAAACTAGTGTTATATTAAACATGCGCTAGTATTCATGGATTATTTGATTGTCCTTTCCAAATCACTACTAACGAAGCATAATAAACGATACTTCATTAGATGAAATCAGAGCTATATCAACATATAGGTTCTTATTGTTGTCTTTACAAGTAACAGCTCAAAAGGCTAGAGTTTTTAGTTTCGTGTTGCTCTTTATAGACCTTTGGTGACTGTGCTAATGTCTTTTGTGAAACCTTCAAAGGTAATGGTTTCACCTTCTTTTGCAGTGGTCGAAATGTTGATGCGCTTCCCGTGTCATGCACCCGCAGTCCCGATAAAGTCCTTGCCGCTTTAGTGCCTTTGGAACATCAAGCGCCCCTCTCCCCAAAAGTCTCGGGATTTTTGGTCTATTCCACAAGCAGTAGAAGGGAGACATATCATGACCATTGAGACTTCCGTCATTGGTAATGTTATCAACATCGTGATGTTCAATTTTTATGGTTGGCATCGAATACCTTCTGGTCTCTGGAGGTTTATTATTCACCATGCAATAACTTTCAGACTTTGCCGATGAAGGACGGTTCGCAACACCACCTCTCATCAGAACGCATTCCTCCACTCGAAGGTAATTTCTTTCTGTTAGCGACTCGTTGGATCCTTTCCTAATCCTAGGCGAGGACATTTTAGAGTAACATAAATGTTCCGTACTGCCTGAACCTAGTTTTCGATCTTCTGTTGTAATAACGCGATCAATTGTTATCACTGGAAGGGACAAGTTTTTAGGTTTTCCGGGTCGCAGACCCTTTCGGCAAGAACAAGAACAGTGTGATCTCGGGCTATCTAGATGATTTGCATCCTTTGGACTTTTTATCAGTAACTGATCGCTTCTTTGTATAATTATGTTTGGTCTGTCTTCAATGGATGGAACTTGTACCTTGTCCTCAACGCCTAAACATTCCATTCTCTCAGAATTTGTGCAATTTTCAGAATTCCTGTTGAACATGATTTTATAATATGTACACCTTCTTACAACTAAACTAGAATTACATTCTTTCTGTGCCTGCTGTCTTTTGGTTTCTTCTGAAAAACTTCCTGGCCTCCTCATTTATAGAGTGGTTTTCGATGTAGCGTGGGATACCGTAGCGTCATCATTGACGCAATAACCAGATAATATCAAAGTATCGTATTTACCTATTTCATTAATAAATTTGTATGCATTAAAACTATGTGTATAGATATAGCTGAAATTGGCATTATTTCTATCAGTCGTATGATCTATGTGCACCAAATGTGTCGATGTCTTAGCCGCAGATATGATATCTTATTATCATAAGTTTAGATTTACCAGCTAGATTAACTCATGTGGGTCTTTAAATGGAACTTCATCTATTCTATTATATATAGTTACATTCAAAATGAATTGTCTCAAGGTAAAGAAGGAAGGCTACTTCTGGTCCTCTGCAAAGACCGTCTATCTCGGATTGTGGAGTTTTGACCATCATAATCTATTTATTGGTGTAGGAATAAAGTAAATATTTGATGCCTGAAAACCACCATGACCTAAAAAGAAAACAAGCATACAACGCACTACGTTTGTGCAAAACGGTAGACCATCACAACGTATACTGAATCCGCTCTGTGAGGTATGATGCCGATAACAATGTATTTCTTGTTGGTTTGTTTGGTTTTTGCTATTTTGTTATTATTATTATTATTATTATTATTATTATTGTCTTGAAAGGCTATTCCTACATCTGACAACCCGGGGACTCAAGTCACCTTTTTTATTACAGTTATTGCTAAAAAAGAAACAAAACAAAACAAACATAAGAAAAACAGCAGCATCCTTGTTGTTTGTAGATCAGTGTAACTGCAGATAACACATGCGCTGGCTACTTTCATGATTAGGTACTTTAAGCGCTTCGATGAGTTTCGTGTCATGCTTGAATATTCATAAGAATGAGCTCTTTTGAAAGTATAAAAATAAAGTTATCTTGGAAATTATTTCACAGGATGAACTAAGCATGCGAATCCGCAATGAATCACATTAAATTTAAAGACAATTCAACCATAGCTACCTAATACGGTGATAAACGCACCCGGCGTTATAATCCGATGCTAAAATGCAAAACCTCTTCAAATTAAATTGTTTGAATAAAACTTTATGTTCATTGTAATTTTGCAATGAAAGGACGCAACAGTCTGTTCGGCACTAAAAGTGATTACAAAGACGTTTGATTTTGGTTCTAAGATTAAGAGAGATTATTGCAACATCATTGCTTTCGGGAAACATGTATTGCAACATCAAATCATTGCACTACGATTGCCGTTAAAATACTGTTCATACTACTGTTTAAAATCTGTTTTGCATTTTCTGTCACTGTATCAAGTGCCTACAAGTCATGGAAGAATTTAGGTGTTTGATCCAATAATAACCCATAATTTAGAGGGAGTGATTTATAATTTTATTAAAAGCATAAAGGAGGCTTAAATTATGACTTCGGGTACATTTTCAACACTAGTCTTTGACCTCTAATTGTGTAGCAATCACATGACTGGAGATTCAGTTTTGTTGGGCCTGATCAACGCGCAGGATTCATATCTGGTTTTTACGCTGAATGTCTCTGTTTCATTTTATCTTTTAGTTACGGTCAAACTTTTTCATTACCACCAACGAAACGAAAAATGATCCTAGGTTCGGACTCAGACACTGTTGTCTCAACATGATTCCCTAATTTCTTATATACAGGTATGCTGTTTTACATGACGATGCTGCTGCGTTTGCTGAAAGTTTCTTAAAGGAATTTTAAAAAAGTTTATTATCATTACGCTCTTTCTTTTTCATATAAACATACCGTTATTGTTGAAAACAAAAGTCTCCTTTCAGAAGAAACTCGTAACACAGTTTCACTCACACATGATATGTAATAAAAGATTTTTCAAATTTGTAATTTAGTTTTATAAAATATAGATCCACTTTTAACTGATGATCTTTTCAAGATCATACATGGATATTTGTTTTCTAAGTACGTATTATAACTAAATTATATCACACGACGGTATCATAAACAGTTTTTTGTTCGTAGGTTTTGGTTCATAAGGTTTTCTTAAGCTCTCAGTACAGTCTGTTTCATCAGAGATTAAAAATCCCTTGCTAGGAACATCCGTTTTCTAGATTAATACACTGTATGGAAAAGAATTTACATATAAACAGGCATCAATGTTATCGACAAAACTGTGAATAAGGTAAATGTCTACACAAACCAAATATGCAAAGATGATGAAAAAGCCAAAGCCATGTAAGGACTTAATAAATGTTGTATGAACCAAACAAAGTCATGTACGCACTTAATAACTCTTAGATGATGAAAAAGACCAAGCCATGTATGGACTTAATAAATGCTATATGATGAAAAAACCAAAGACGTGTAAGGTCTTAATAAATGTTATATGAACCGAAAAGCCATCTAAGGACTTAATGAATGTCATATGATATAAAAGGCGAAGCCATGTAAGACTTGATAAATCTTAACTGATAAAAAAGACAAAGCCATCTAAGGACTTAATAAATGTTAAATGATGAAAAGGGCAAAGTCGTGCAATGACGTAATAAATGATATATGATGAAAAGGACAAAGCCGTGTTAAGACTTAAATGTTATATGATGAAAAAGACAAAGACATGTAATTACTTAATAAATGTAATATGAACTAAAATGCCAAAGCCATGTAAAGACTTGTGAATGTGTTTATCAAGATATCGTGTTATTTTGCTTCTTACAAAGCTTTGAAATCGACTACTGCTTAAATGTAAAACTGTATTTTTGTGACTAGATCATTAACAAAACATTCATCTGCAACGAAATGACATCGAAAATGACTAAGTATTTTGCCCTATATATGAGTGTGTAGATGTTCATAACATGGGGATGTAACAATGACTTTGCTTGAAAGAAAGAAATTGTTTTCGTAATTTGGCAGTGAATATATTTATAACAAACAGAAATATACCACATCATATGGAGTAAGAAATTAACATTAAATCATAATTGATATTAATACGTGAGTTTTGTCCTGTAGAGATAAAGGGAATGGACCATATAAATCTGATTGTAATATCTTGGTGCGTAATGTGTTTATCATCTGTCCAAAGAAAATGTCATTATAGTTGCCACTGCTTTGTCGATCACATGATAAACAGCCTAAATCAGCAAGAGGAAATGTTTAGGTAAACAGTCAACGGCATAATGTATTTTTATTTTCTGTATTTATTTATATTTTCAATTGATGCATTATATAAAGGATTAAAATTAGTAAAGCATTAATATCATTCTAAGAAATTAAATTTCATATGATTTACAAATTTCTATAAATAGATAAAAGTAGTTACAAGAAATCATCGTGATTATTTCTTGATTTTTCCTCATCATATCAAAACATTTGGCAATATCGTCTAACATTTAAATGTGCCGCACAAGCTTTCCGTGTAAATCTTAAAAGTAAAAACGGTCCGTGTATGCCTTCGTGAAGCCATCGATAAACTGCCTAGCATCTTTGAAGACGCATATTGGCGTCACTCGTGCTTTTCACATATGTTCCATTTCCTCTCACGTTACCACACAGATTGTGTTGCACTTCACGATTTAGACGCTCACAATCTTGATGGAGTCCTTATCGTCTTAGTAATCTCTGTACCTCAAGAGTTCCACGTCTCAAAAGTCTCGAAAACTGTGTAAGAAATCATATTCAGTTGGTATCATTGGCAGTGAAGATCCAGCATGTTCTTTTTATCGGAATTTGGACGACTGGTATGATGAGGACCGGACGACTGTTATGATGAGGACCATTGAACACTCTGTCTTGTTAAACGTATAGAAACTTTCTGCACATGAACTACATTTGTGCTCTGTTTATATCAGTCATGGGGAGCTTGGACTTGCAATGATATTTTCACTAAATACTCTATATCAATCATTAATTTACGAGGAAAGTGTTATAGCTTTTGTTTGCATATATTATTACTAATTCGATGGCTACATTTAAGAACGGCAGAGTGAAAACTGTACATCTTTCTTAAATAAAGCAAACAAATACAATGATCATGGCTGTTACTGGAAGACCCTGTTCTCTGGGGATATGTAATTTCCCACATGTTATTCGAGATCTTAAAACTCTAAATTTGCAACTGTGTTCCTTGAACACAAGATTCTTCTTCTGGTTTTGTTTGTAGATGTCCTCAGTGACTTGATAAAACTGCTGAGTAATAATTGACGTCATTTCCGATCAGAGATCTTTAATATACATTCTGGATCGTCTGAAACGTTTATCGTAGTAAACGTTGGTACTACTTCAGTTCTGGTTCGTGTTGAGTCATTGTCGAGCTTGTTGATTAAATGGACAGATATGGTATTGTCCCATATTGTTCTTTATGCCACACGCTGTAGCGTGAGTTGGATTTAAAATCCTATTGTTCTACCACATTTTTATGTCTTTTGAGAGACGCTTTGAACCAATAATGTTAAGGGACATATCGTCCTAAATAATTACAGCAATGATGTACATGCCTACCCAGAGGTGGACGAGTTAGCTTTGCATGCAATAAAATATTCCTATGGAGGAATAGAAACAAAATCGAAGGGTGTATTTTAACCCTGATTTAAAAAAGAAGATGTTGCAAACTCGTAGTAACTTTCGATGCGCTCATTTATTTGTCAGTTTGTTGCGAAGCAGTTTAGAACATGTACTGCATAATGTTTTATTGATTGACTAATCTTACTGAAAATTAGATTAAGATATTCTTGTTTTGAAAAGGTATGCAATATTTCGATTAATGATTAAACTTGTTTTTTTTATTAACATATCAAGATACAGAATGATTAAGTACAATTATTTATTTTTCATTCTCTTCAATATTGTCAGAAGGATAGTACTACATTTCAAACGCATTGTTTTAATCTCCATTTGATTTCTTAAAATAATCAAGGATATTTTGGGAAGACCTGGGTAATTAGATTCACGATTACATTGCTGCTAGATTCAGCACCTAAGACGATAAAACACTTAAATTGCTACTTAATATTATAATCCATTTTAATTATATTACATTCACAGCAGCGTAAAATGGATATGATGGTCAGTGTTACATACAGAAAAGTGTAAAATGGATATGTTGATAGGTGTTTCATAAACAGCAGCACAAAATGGACATGTTATATGTTACATTTGCAGCAATGTAAATGGATAAGGTGTTAAGTGTTGCATACACAGCAGTGTAAAACGGATTTAATGCTAGATGTTACATACACAACAGTGTAAAAGAAGTTTGGCGCTATTTGCTACTGGTCATTCACTACTAAACAAAATTTTGCCACAGGTACTCGATAGGTTTAATCAACTTTTTCCCACAGGTGCTCGACAGATTTAATCAACATTTTACCACAGGAACTCCACAGATTTAATTAACATTTTACCAGAGGTACTCCACAGGTTTAATCATAATTTACCACAGGGACTCCACAGGTTTAAGGATTTTCATCTAGCCTTTCAAACGACTAAGCAAATACCCATCACTTATTCCACACAAACACAAAATAATGACATTTCAATGACATGTTCTATTCAAATGAAGCATTTAAAAGTCTTTTTCACACCTTACCAAGTTAAATATATTCATTAGCTTGTGAATATAAAAAACAATAAAAACAACAACAAAAACATAGACGATAATATTCTGTTAACATAACATTCATGATTTTTTTCTGTTCACTTTGAACATGCGAAAGTTCTTTTCATTTAATGAAATTATGAATCTATTTTGAAGTCATGAAATTTTAATGTTATCATATTCACATATTACAATCGTAAAGTTCACAAACCAAATGGATATATGAGATTTTCTATTTATATATGAGAATGCAATGTTCATAAAACATATGAATGTATGAGAATGTACTGTCGATGAACGGATATGAAACTGTAATGTTATGTCATTTGGATAACGAATGTGACATTATTATGATACACCGTCTACCAACGGATATAAAGTTGCATAATTTCAGTATAATATAGGGTACACAAAGAATGATCCTATATACTACATTTTCTCGTCTGCTGAAGGACCCAGTATGAACCATACTTCCGCACAGAAACACGTTGTTGCTGTAAACAGGACGAAAGTAAGAAAAATGAGTAACGGTATTATGAAAAGAATAATTATTATGACAGTGGTCCTCCGGTAAACAGCTACGACAGCCGTCCTGTTGGATTCATAAACGTAAAAAAGGAGTTTCATGCAATAATCATATAATCATTCATAATAAGTCATATTGAGAGCTGCCATGGTTTAGATTTTTGAACAAGTTTATACAATCCGATTACAAAATTCTCATCAAAATTGCAAACAGCAACCCACTAATGCCAAAACAAGCAAATATGGCACGCTCTGCACTGAAAGAGTTAACCTGTCCAACTCGTTTCAAAACCAGTTTATTACCCTGTCAGTAATTACGGGCAATGTTATCATCGCTTTTTTTTATTTTTTTATTTTTTTTTTTTTTTGCTGCTATGTCAGACTAATGTATACTTATATTTATTAACCCAATTTTAGGTTTTGGAACCAAAGAATCATCTTTGCCTCCAGAAGGAGCTTCGCCTAATCCAGTATCCTTTACTATTTGCTATTGATATAAAGTTTTTCTAAAGAGTTATTTCAAACAGTTTTCTAATGTTAATAACTTTCTCATCAATCTTTTAAATCATTTGTCAACACTTTCATTCCAGCTGTGTTATATCACAACAAAATTACGCTACTTTCCACTCAATACTTTCAAACCTTTCTTGCAATGCAATGTTCTTTCTTTCGCTCTGTTTCTCAGCTAATCTAGTTTTTTGTTCTTTCTTGTTAATCTTCACTTTTTGCATACATTCCAACATCATATTTTGCGCATTCTATTTTTGATTGCAACGTCTACAGAATTCACATATCCGTTTAATGATCTTTCATTTTGATTGTTTTGTTTCTTCATGGTAAGTTTCTGTTTCTTTTACCCGATGATCAACAAAGCGCATTTGAGTCTATTATTTGCAAATCTACCTCCTTATGAACTTTCATTTGCTGCCTTTTTAAAACTGTAAGTTCTTAGATATATTTAGGTTGTGTATCCTCACATGATCTCGTTTATTGTTTGCTGCCTTCTTTTGTCCAACCTAATGTGACCTAAAAAATTTCTTTCCAGCCTGACGTGCTACAGTGCTAGACGCTAGTATCCCTTTGACGTGGCCTTTCATGAAAATTTGAGCTTGTGTTGCCATCAGGTTTTACCTAATAAAGTGTTTGATTTTGATTCTAAACTAATTTCTTTCCATTTGGTTCTGTATTTAATTAATGTCAAGATCTTTTGTATGTCCTTCTTGTACAGATCAAAAACTTGACGTCAAAGACTACAAACTCTAATAGAGTACCATCTTCCAAAGAAGTAACACTGAGTTCGGTTTCACGAGAATAATTTGCTAAGTAAACATTGTCATCAACGTTTGTTAATCCTGTCCACCAGCAGCCATTTCTCACATTTTCATATGCAAGATTTTCAACTGAATGATTAAAATTATCTCCACCTCTTTCTGTTATTTATCTGGGCGATAAAGTCCATTACTACACGCCATATTTTCTGTTTTGTTTTTGTTATGGAAATTGCGAACATTGTGGGCCAAAATCTATATTTGACCTTCTGCACACATGAAATCGTACCGAACATAACATGACCAGAGGTGCAATACCAAGGGAGTACTCGCCAGAAGCTGCATGTATCATGCTTTGTTTCCAACGATAAATTTTACGATTGTCTTGCCGAAAGCAATGTGGAAATGAGTTACAGTCAGCTAAGAATTCGATTGGGATTTATTGCAGGCAAACGTAGTAGCAATAATCGCCGTTAAAATTAAACAAAGGGGAAACAGGTAACAATTTAACTGAAAAGTAGTTGGAAATATTGATGGAATAAATTAAAGACATGTATTCGGTGTCAATCCTTGGGCTTCTGAAATACAAAAATGTCTTTCTCAGAATGTCTAGACAACACTAAACTGAAAATTGTTATTTTACTTTCAATGGAATTATGTTTCATTAGATGTGTGTAATTTAAGCTACGTGTGCCTCTGTCTTGACTGAGACTAGTTTGACAAACTCCATATCTGTTTTAATTGGTCAGCATAGAATTAGGTGATAGTTGAAAATACGTAAGAAAACATAACAAATAAATCTGTATAATTTCTTTTCCCTTGATGCTTTTGTGCCTTTTTAACGAGTGTTGCATCAAGTCTAAATCTATGAGTGTGTGACTATCATGTAATAAAGACATTTGGCGTTTACACACTAAAACATTATGTTCAAGATTTGATTAATAATGATTAATGATGAAGTTTGTCATTCTATATGATTCAATGTTTTCTTCCATTCTTCTATCTCTAGTTTTGGCCTGTTTCTCGTTGTTATTTTGTTTGGTTTTCTTTGCCAAATTTGAATGATATTAAATGAAATTCAAAACCGGTTTCAACTTTGGAGTTGTATTAACATCCTTTTCAGTATTTTGGACAGTTACATGTAACGTAAATCTGACTAATTTCACCGTAACGCAAACGAATTTATTATCTCATACAGTAGATATTTTCACGAGACTTCAAGCTAGACTTTTTATCAATGTCATTCTCCAGAAGTATTTCCCTTGCCTAATTACTTAACTTTACCAACCGTTGTCCATTGCATAGGTCAATTCAATGGCTAGTTATAGGTTTTCAATATTGTACAGAAGTTCAAATTTAAATGACGGAGAAGAATACACGACTAAATAACAATAAAAAGCTATTTTCTCAAATTACATAGCAATTGTGGATATGTTAACCATAAGGTAAAGAAGAACAGCATAGTATATGGCGCTTAATATGTGAAGTTTCAGAATCAGCCAAAACCTAATACGCCGAAGTTCAGAATGGCTCAGTAGCATTTTTCACATTCATATTTTGATTGGTTAACTACTTGGTACATAGTAGCCAAGCCGTAAGTAGCCAAGCCGTATCAAAGTTTAGTAAGGAAACATGGTGCTCTGGATAGTAGACTAATTAGCGTACCTTAATAGTCAAAGCAACATCGAAAATTGGGTCCATTAGGCTTTTGTCTTAACCTCTCAGTCACTGTGCCAGTCAGGTATAAATGTCTTTAAAGCAGATGACGACAAGGAGCAAGTGTTTGGACGACAGTTAAATTTAGACTTAATGACACTGTAATCCCTTCCTCTTGACAAATTGGTTTTTGCCGTTACAATTTCAACCATATTTATTGTGATTATTCAATAAAGAAAACATATTCTTGTTGCTCAATTACAACAAGACATTAATAACTTTAATCATTACCATATACAATTATGAAATTTTGAAAAAGTGCGACTAAATTGTTTATATCTTGGAATGAAAGACGGTTGTCTCATAGACTGAGAGTTAGTATATGTGTAATGCAAAGTAATAGTTCGAGAGTTTAGACAATCTGAACTAATGACCTAATCAACTAGCTACCTACCCAACAAATTAACTAACATTCAACTATAAACTGGAGGAGCATCTGATTAAATAATCTATGTAAACTCGTACGTCATCCGACACTATGGTGCGTGGAGTGTTCCTCGTCTCTTGATGCAAACTTGCTCCATACTTGTAGTTTATGTGTCTTTCTGATACTATGCAAAAGATATATATATATATATATATATATATATATATATATATATATATATATATATATATACCACCAGGAGGATGTAGATGTGTAAGAAGAACGTATAAATACCAAAAAGCATTTTTCAGTTATGTATTTATTGCACTTTTTCATCGGTGATATATTGCACTATTAATATCAAACTACAGTGCTTTAAATTCCATCGTGAGACTCTATATCTCAGTTTACAAATGTTCCTTAGTGTTTTCTCCTGTTTTGTGATTATTTCATAACGTTTCATATACAAGTAGACCAATAATTATCACAGATGATTATAAATGTTTTTGCAAGATGCTGTGGTGTTGTAGGTTTTCCTCTTTGCCAACATTGGCTTTGTAAAGTGTCTGCCAGTCGAACCTTGATACAATACTTCCCAAGTATTCCGTAGACTTGTGACAATCTGTACACTTGAGCGGATTTTCTGTATCCCTGAATTCCTCTATCAAGTGATAAGAATTATTTGAGACACTTATTTAAGTCCTTCAAGTGCTCATAAGAAGTGTTGAATGTTCCCTCATCTTTTGTGTCCACACTGACTTTGTTCAGCCTCATGAGTTAGACAACCGCAGTCTCTATAGAGTCCTTGTTGGTTTAGTGCTCTTGGAGCTTCAAGTGCTCCTCGTCCCAGAAGCAACGGACTTCTTGGCCTGTTCCAGATACAATAGAAAACGGAAATTTCACTTCCATGTAGGATTCCGTCAGAAATGTTCCTCGTGGCAATGTCGTGTTCAACTTTTATCGCTGGCATTGAAGATCTTCTAGTCTTTGGAGAGTATGAATTTTCAGAGAATGATCCGGTAGCTTTCAATGTGGCGGGCCTAGGTCGTCTGGCATCACAATGAGCATTCAGCATGTCAGAATGGTGACCGTGAAGAAAACTTCTTACATGTAAACACGTGTTTTCGTCTGTCTTCATGGCGAATATATGAACAAATGCTGCGGATTTATATATGCTTCGAGACTGGACAGGTTCTAAAAGTTTTGTTATGGCCCTTGTGTAATTCACTCAGTCTTGTCTTGTGTTGGATTTATGAATAAGATTTGGTTTATCTTATATACTGGTACCCACTGTTATGTGCGGAAACTATTGTAAGATTATTGACGTCGTGAAGAGAACTTTGTTATGGCAGTTCCATTCATTAATCGGAAATATTCGGTGCACTACGCAGTAAAGCTTTTGGTATTACTCCAAATGTGATTATCTCGTGATAGCCAGATGTAACGATCAGATTAACCGATATTGTGCTAGTTCATGTCAGCCAGTTAGCGGCGTGTTTTTGGTTTCCCAAAATAGCACATAAAAGATCTCAATTACGTATAATGTCTTGTATTATCCTTATTATATACGTCTTGAAAAAGAACTTGAAATGACCTTCGTCCTAATTAGTACCACAAGCGTGTACGTGCCCACGTATAGGTCAATGAGTTAGTATCTAATGTTATACAGCTATCATTAGAAAGAAGGACAAAAATAGATAGGCTTAGCGCATAGAGGAATATTTTGCTCACAATCATGAATCAAAACTCGATGGCAAAGACCGACAAGGTGAAGGCAATACACAGAGTCCGAATTGTGTACTAAAGTATAAATTACACAATGATATAAATGTGTAAAATGTAAATTAGTCCTAGGAAAAGAAAAGACGGACAGAAAAAAGAAATTATATAGTCATTGGGTAAATGTTGGTCTAGAACAGATTTTTCTTTCATGACTGAAATTGCGAGAAAATAAAGCATTTTCATACGATATTTTTTGGACTCGAAATCATAATACAAATCTCAGTATATAGCTATGCTGATCGGTGCGTGACGTCCTGTTTGCTGGGATGTAAAATGTGCTTTGATGATTTCAAGTGATGATCAAACTTCGTCTTTTTAACCAATTTGTGTGTATTATCATCACTGAAGAGTTCATGTGATGAAAGACTTTTATACAATGAAACACAGACACACACACACACACTATATATATATATATATATATATATATATATATATATATATATATATATATATATATATATATATATTCTCCATCGTTGTTCTCCTTCGGAAAACATGAGCACACGTATGAATACCAAAGAAATGTTTTTGTCACTTACTTTTGCCCAAAGTTTCCTACGATTCACAGGAATGATTGCAGTTGCATCAATTGTTAAATGTAAGGAAGATTTCCACTGGTCGGAACATACCCATGTTATCAGACCCAGTTGAGTTTATTTTTATACAAACTGTACGGATAACTACTTTGTACTTCTAGAAATAGAGTCACGTGCAAGGAAACTAATGTAAATACTTAATCAGAAGGTATACTTAATATATGCCTTAGAAAGGAAATTAAAACGGTGGATTTATATTTTATTTAGAAAATTTAATAACTTGATGTGACAGAATCAAATAACAAATCTTTATAATTTTTCTGAAGATAAGTGTCATTTCTTTGATTAGATCTTATTTTTAAAAATGCTAGGAAACAAAAAGTCGGCCGAGAAGAACATTGGAGCTATGTTTTACAGCACTTTCTCCGCGGCTCGTTACAAATGAATATAAACCTATAGGTAAATGGATATAGGGATTGAAGGAGGGGAGTTCAAAGACTAACATTATAACAACTGGATTAACAGTCTTACAATGTAAGACGCTGAACTTGCTAGTTACGATGAGGGGGTGGGAAAGTAAAATCCCGCTACTCCCCTGTTATGGTCGATGTCTTGTACTGTTTGACTATTGGACCCCCATCACTATAACCATTTACCGATAGTCTTAATTTCATTTGTATGTAGCCTCTGTAGGTAACCTAAACCGTTAATGAACAAAAATATAGATACGAAGAAACGAAAATTAGTTACTCACGTGTCGAGGTGAACTAAACCTCCTGCTGAGAGTAACGGCGCCTCTATGGGAGCCGCGGCGGCTCTGTTGTTATTTTGCCGGACTCACGATCGAAAGGGTTCAAATCTTATATGTTTATTCCTAAAGAAATTGATTACATGCACGAAATAATATGAAATTAAATATGATTAACACTACCCGTTTGTATGTAAGAATTCATAATGATTTTGTTCATATAATGCAATACGTGCCTCGGAATTGTTCGTGCTTGTAGTTTGTACGGCATCCCGAAAGTTCCGGATTTTGACACAGGCAATTCGGTGTAACAAACAATGAATCTCAAAAACTGTTCCAACTATGAGTATCACCCAGTTGTTGAAACTACCCGATATTAGACTAATGCACAAATCGCGTATGGGATATTATTGGGACACAAAATATTTTATTATTCTCTTGCAGCTGTAAACTAAGAACAACGACATAAATACAGTTTTATACAAAGGCTTACTATATTTGATCACCGACTGAGACAAGGGGGCGTGACATTACTTTATATTTAGCATTTCGGAAAATGGACCTTGACTATCCGTGTTATAATACACAAGATAATAATTTTCAGGTGTGTGTTATATCTGCGGCACGTACCGTCATGAAAACAACGTCATTAATGTCGGGCTAGGTGAGAATGTAAGGACTTAACAGATCACAGATACTACAAGCAGATATTGAATTAATAACAAAGTGTTTACAATGTAGTTCAAAACACATGCATATTATTTTCCAAGTTCGACCTTTTATACCGTTTCATAATCACATTCAATGCTTCCTTACTAATTTAAAGCCATCAATGCTTTTTCTCCATAATGGAATTTATTCTGAAAACGCATTGACTGTAGAATTCTGACCTAAGATATCTCTCTCTCTCTCTCTCTCTCTCTCTCTCTCTCTCTCTCTCTCTCAGGGACAAACTACGTGCAAAGCTGTGGAATATGAGAGTAAAAGAATTTTGGCTTGATGAAACTCTTGAAACTGAACTTACACCAGGTAACCTACAAGAACTTTGGTCGTCGTAACGGTATGTGTACAAATTCCATGGGATTTATTTACAGTGTTCACAGTACCAATCATAAAAAGTTGCAGTA
Source organism: Megalonaias nervosa (assembly GCA_016617855.1). Taxonomy (NCBI): domain Eukaryota; kingdom Metazoa; phylum Mollusca; class Bivalvia; order Unionida; family Unionidae; genus Megalonaias; species Megalonaias nervosa. The sequence goes on from JAECUM010033743.1 coordinate 27,718, forward strand.
GTTGTAAATTTCTTGAGGCACACGCATATTTTATTCTATTTAATGCTTCTTGTTTAAAAACCCTTTAAAATCCATACATCCCCCTTTTTTACTTTCACTGTGTTGGTTGTTCCGACAGTAGACGAATCGACCAACATAGAAACATCGGGATGGACAAAATAAATAACCTTACGGTAAGTTTCTCCAACCACCACCACCACCACCACCACCACTCACCACCTTATTTCCTCTCTCTCTCTCTCTCTCTCTCTCTCTCTCTCTCTCTCTCTCTCTCTCTCTCTTGGCTGGTCTGATAGTATACAACATGTTAGTTTTACAACAAGAGTCTCTCCGTCTGTCTATCTATCTTGGTCAGTGTAGCAAGATACAAGCTAAAATCCGTGAATAAAAGAGTGTAGCGAACTTTTGCCTGTCATGATACGATGTCTCTGGGTCGAAGATTGATGGTAAATTATACAGACAAACCAACCAACGGAAAGGGGAAAGAGAGCGAGAGAGAGAGAAATGGAGGATAAAAACAACCATATGATCGGGTAGCAATTTTAGTTAAAGCATAATCATGACTTAGATCAACTGTAAATACATTTAAATGCTTGAATTGCTTCTTTTCTGGTTCGTCATTTTGCTTGGTTGATAGCCCCCACTCATTTAAATATACTCGCCGTTAAGTGAATCGCTGCGCGTTGCGTGCTAACGATGCTGTGTTTGTAGTCCTCATCTTTCTTGATTTAGACCATCTCTCATGTTTTAATCAGAAGTGTGTCTCAAAAACAAAAAAGAAAAGGAGAAGCTTATCAATTTGCAAGGAGGATTACGAATTACAGCAAAAGGGACAAAACTAAATTGTGTAGCGAACGCACTTGGTACTGATGTTAAGAGTACACCAACCAACGTTCCCTCTAAGCTGCGCGCGCGCGGCCGCGCAGCTGCTCAGACATCCCCGCGCAGCTGAATTGTTCTCCGCGCAGCAGATCAAAATTGCCAAATATTCAATCCAACATTAATGCTAAAATCTATCCAAAATTATCAGTCTTATTGCAGTAAGAAGACCTTACTAACGCTAGACGGACTGAAATTTTGGCGGAATGCTCGCCAATCAAATCCCGCTAATAGCACCCAGTCAAAGGACTTCGTTCAAATTCCCCTGGCCAACCACAAGCGGTGTATGTTGCATTGTCGGTTTCACTTATAGGAATATATTTCGCTTTGAATATAAACGCGCCATTCTGATACTCCTTCTTGAGAAGTAAAGTCTGTTTTATTATCGGCAAAGCAAACCGCAAGAATGTCCACCTGCGGAAAGGCTCAGAGAAACAATTGGCAACCAAAGCTGCTCGTAAGAGTTCATTTCATTCAAGTTGGATTACTTGCCTTGAATGATTGTTGCATTTTAATTTAAACAATTGATTTTTATTACATTTTTTACATCTTCTTATTATAATGTCAAAACAAGAACGTGAAGATGACGCAGACACAGAGCATAAAAAGCGGCCACTAGTACTTTTAAGTCAGCATGGTTGAAAGAACTTGTTGAAACCGAAACGGTAGAATCGAAAATTTTGCAGCGTGTGGAATTAGGAAATATTTTTCATTTTTCTGAGGACGACGGTGTTATTTGTAAAGTATGTTCCGAGGCTAAAGCGAGTGGTGATTTTGCGATTTGAAAAACTTGGGATATGTGGAAATTGGATTATCTAAAGAGACATATTACACAGAAAATCCATTTGGACTCAATAGCGAAATTAAAAAGAACTCAAGCTGGAGCTGGAATCAACTTCTTCCTGACGGAGTCAAAAGATCATCGACAGATGCGAATCGAAGTGAATGATCGCCAACGAAGTAACGGTCAGCAAGTGAAGATTCTTATTAATAATGTCTTGTTGGCCCTCTCAATGAACGCTTCGATGTTGTCAGTAACGGATATTCATGATCACATGGCTAAATATTTGAAACTTCCTGATAGCTGGAGAAGTAAAAATTATGCATTTGAGTTTGTTGAATGTATCGACTCGGTTGTCAAAGAGATATGGATGCAGGAAATTCGAGAGTCTAAATTCCATACACTTATTGTAGACGAAAGCACAGACATATCTGTAACCAAAATGCTAATCATATACATTAAATATCGTCCTGCAGGAACGAGGTGTCACCGAACAGTTTTTGCTGGCATGGTAAAACTGACAGGCTGCGACAGTGGTCTATTTTTCTTCAATCAAGGAGTTTTATATGACGAACAATCTTGATTTTCAAAAGATGGTCATGTTTACATCAGATGGGGCATCCGTTATGCTAGGAAGAAGAAATGGCGTGGCTGCACTGATCCGTGCCGATGTTCCTCATCTGAATGAGCAGCATTGCGTGGCACACAGAGAAGATTTAGGAATCGATGACGCGTGGGGAAAAGTTTCTTTTATGAAAAATATGGAGACATTACTCCGGACCGTCTACGCTGTTTTTAGCCGATCGAGTGTCAAAAAAGCAGCATTTGAAGCGTTCGCTAACGTCTCCGCTGAAGATGTTGTCTCTTTTAGGTCACTGAATGAGGTGAGATGGCTGTCTCGACATTTTGCTGTTAAAGCTTTGATGAAAAACTACACAATTCTAATAGAATATTTTCAGAAGCAGGTCGAGGAAGATAATTATCCGATTGCAAATTATTGCTTAAAAGACCTCCAAAACCTTCAAGTTCACGTCGCTCAAACTGTCTTGAATGCAGTTTTAGCTGAATTAGCTGATTTGTGTGCAGTTTTTCAGAGAAGCTGTATTTCAACCATAGAGGCTGTAGTTTGCCAAAGCAAAACTTTCTAAACCGAAATCACAATATTTGGAAGGAAATGAAGTTCATTGGAGCGACGCTGTGAAGATGCTGTTGTCAACAACTGGTTATGAAGACACAGATACAGATGTGATCTTAAGGTTTATAGAGCGTGTCTGCCTGCACTTACAAGAAAGATTCCCAGATGGCTAATTAAGAGAGTGGGCAGCGTTTGATACTCAGGCGATTCAGAATCAAACAAACTTTGATTACGGGAAAGCTGAACTAAGCAAATTAGCGACGAAATACGAACATTTACTAGGCCTAGCTGGAGAAACGACACATGCAAAGCTTCAATCGGGATATAATGATCTAAAATTTATTTTAAAGGAAAAACTCCAATCTGGAAGTTTAAAAACTTTTGCGGATGTTATTTGCTTCGTGCTAACAGAGAAGTTTTCAACCATGGCGACATTTGTGGATATATGTGGTACATTTAACAGCAGAAAGGGTGAACAGACCATTTTGCCTCAGACCTTATTTATGAAAACTAATCCTACAAAGACTGAAAATAAAGTCAATAACGTCAAACCGAATCCATTAACCCCGCACATTTCGTTGTTGCGGCCGCAATTATTGCCGTGACAGCGTTACGGAGACCGCGTTAACGAAATCTTGTGGGTTAGTTCGTTTTTGTTACTCGTTGTTTGACGTGTATTTTCCAAATTTTTATGCGACTCTTTCACGTCTAGGTCACGTACGCGTGGTCTTCACCCTCTCTGCTGCTATAATTAAATAATTATTATATCAATAATGATCGGCGAAGCACATTCGGCTAGACTAGCTCGAGAGCGATTAGAGGTAATACGAAGATATCTTCCACTTCATCATGGTGTTAAACAACAATTACAGGCGCGTCAACAAACACAAGAAGAATTTGCAGAATCCGCAAAAGAATTATTTAAGCCGATTACAAAAACCACTAAAGGTATTCTTCCCGTGTTAGAGAAAACCGCTGAAGCAACTGGAAAAATAGCAGAGCGAACTAAGAAAACAAAATAATTTCTACGAAAACTTCCTGTCGAAATAGCTGCGGCTCAGCCAACTCGAGAAATACTTGAAGGAATTGACCAAGTTCGTGTTGAGATAGGTGATATAAAAGATCGTACACCAAAATCAGAACCAGAACCAAAGAAAAAAGCTAAAATAAATGATAAATTTACCGATGTTGGTATTAATTTCATTAAAAAAAATTATTGAAAACGTGAATGAATTATCTGCGCTTGCCGTGGTAAGTTTTGATAATAAAATTTTTTTATTAAAACCCAGTTATGTTAATAAACCTGTAGATCGAGAAACTTGGTACAAATAGACATTTCGCATATACTACGACGCTGATTATGTTCGGACAGATGATACGAGGTATATTACATTTATTGATGGAATAAACAACTATCTTGCACAATTACAACGACAATAACAACCTCCTCAACCACAACCATCACAACAACAACCTCCTCGACCACAACCTCCTCAACCACGACCACCAAAAATGATAAATATAGCAGATAAATTCACGCCTGAGGGTATTGCCGCTATCCAGGATCCAGACCAGGTAATAGATATTGCAGCATATGGATATGATAACAAAGAGAGATATGTAAAACCCGAATCTACTAAGAGAATGAAGCGTGATAATTGGATTTTAGATACATATTTCATCGCTAATAATATTAATCGGATCAAACGTAATGATGAAAAATTTGTTAAATTCAAACAGAAAGTAGAACGGAAAATAGAATCAGATACTGAGCCATTTCTTGAAGAAGAATTCTATGATGTCCCCAGTGTCACTGGAAAAGGTCTTGCTACAACGGGAAGTGGTCTTGTTAATTGTCCTGGTAACGTCCTTGCCGATGTTGATCGACTAGAAATTCTGATCGGCGGAAAACGAGCCGGTAATAATTCTCCAGAAATCATTAATGAAGCAGCTGCTATTTGTCAACGATTTTTTACAGGCGGTATCATGGATATTAATGTGTATCGGTCCCTCATTAATGAAATCCTTGATGATTATTACAACGATTAAGCAGTTAGATATAATTATTATAATAAGATGATCATACATGCTACTCAACGTGGACCAACCATGGTCAGGGTGATAAATTCGCGATTACCTACATATAAAACATTCTACGGAGATGGACTTGGCGATGTTGTTCAGGGCTTATTTTCGAGGACAGCCCCAAAGGCAATACCGATTGCAAAGCAACTGGGCATGAAAGCCATTGACGTTATTCGTGAGAAAGGTATTGGTGCTGCCGGCGACGTTGCCGGTAAAGCATTCTCTGCAATCAAGGATAGACTAGCACGATTAGTACGACGAAGACCTCAGCCACCAGTAAAATTACCCAGCACTGAAGTGATGCCTGCAAATGTTAGTAAAATAATAAATCAAGCCGCAAATCAAAAACTAGCAGAGTTAGCTGGTGAAAAAGAAAAAAATATAACCGCTAGTCTGATGCAGGAAGTGGTCTTCGTATTAGACGATGACCAATAACATAAAATATGTTCAAACGTATATCTGACCCCCCATTTGACATGGATGCGCCAGTTCTCAAGGATGAGTCTGTGCGTGATTATCAATATTATTCTTATGACGCACGACAGCCAAATCAGCGTGGACGAATCGAATTACAAGTTCAAGATACGAGCAGATATTTCTTACCCGCTGAAGCATTTATTGAAGTAGAGGGTGAAATTTTTAAAACAGATAATACTGAATATGGAGCCAATGATAGTATTGGTTTTGTTAATAATGATATTATTGCGTTCTTTGACAGTGCTACGTATATCATCGACGGAAAAAATATTGAATCAACTCAGAAAGACGTCGACGTTGCCACAACAATACTTGGTCTAGCAAGATACAGCGACGATTATTCAAGATCAGCTGGTCCATCAATGATGTTTACCAAGGACACTTCTGACCACCCTAACTACGTACCATATGATAAAAGACGACCAAGAAACCATGTCAATAACCCCGACGCTGACGTTGCTCCGGTGGTTCATGGTGCTAATGCAAATTTCAACTTGGGATTTACAGCACGTCGATCTATGCTGAAAGATGGAAATAGAAGATTTTCATGTGCAATTCCACTATCACATATCTTTGGATTTTGTAGAAATGTCAGAAAGATTATTTTCGGAGCCAAACATACAGTTGTACTCGTACGAAAAGCCACAGACGATGATGCAATATGGCGATCTGCAGCTGTTACTGATGCCGGTAAAGTAGCGCTGACAAAACTTTCATTGTGGATGCCAGTAATGACTCCAGCGATACCTGAAGAACAACATTTACTCTCTTATGGGTCAAGGTGGTAAGTCGACGCTATCATGGTTAACAACAACCACAGATGCTGTTCAACGTACCATTAGTGGTTTATTTACGTGGCAGATAGCATCACAACAAGGTATCTCTGCGCCAAGAAATATATTCGTTGCTTTTCAAGATGCTGCACAAGCAAATGATCAGACACGTAAAATAATGATATTTGACAAACTCGGTGTTTCCGAGGTTTCATTGAGAATAAAAGGACATCAAGAACCATCGGAGGATATTTTGTTGAATTTCGAGCAAAATCATGTGGCGCGTGCATATCATCGATTGATGTCGTTTATTGGGCGTGATCAGAATGTTGATACTGGTTTACAAATATCACAGCTAGATTTTACAACGCTGTATCCGATTTATTATTTTTCGCTGGAACATTTGGATTTGTTTAGGCAGTCTGTTGTTGACCTACATTTTCGAGCTCGTGTTACAAGAGGAGCTATTGCTAATTACAGAGCAATCGCCGTCATACTCAGAGATAAAACAATGTTACTTGAAGGTGTTGGTGGACGAATGAGAATCGTTGATGCCCCAGTGGAAAATATGCAAGAGTTAATTTAGAAATCAGAAATATATCATAAATGTCATATCATCATGTTAGTGTCAATTTGACTCCTGATCAGATTAAAAAGCTGCAGTCGGCATCTGCGAAAAAATGTGGAGTAAAAATATCACTAGCGCGAGAACAAATCGCAGGTGGTCCGAATAAACTATCGCTGACAGAACGCCAGCTCAAGCATTTCAATGAAGCCAAACAATCAAAGAAAGGTATACGCGTAAATCTTTCTGCGGGTGCCATTAAAGACATCGCCAAGACGGGCGGTATATTTCCACTTCTTGCAGCTATTCCAGGAATAACAGCCGCTGCAGCCCCAGCTGTTGCAAAAGCAGCTGCGTTAGGTGCAATTGGAACAGCTGCTTGAATGGCATTAAAGAAAACAACAGGAAAAGGAATCAAAAAGAAAGGAAAGGATCTGAGACTTCCAGGAACTCGGTACGGGAAAGGATTAAGAATGCCAGGGACTCGTTGATGTTCCCGATGTCTAATTTTGACTTACTCGATGCTGCTAAGCAACTAAACATAAAAAATTTCGGAGGTGTTTTTATGCGTGATCAATTACCACACAAACCAAACAGCGTTGAAACCGGTATCATTAATCTCGATAAAACTCCGGTCGTGGTACTAATTGGGTTGCTTACGCAATTGATCCACGTGGAATTGTTTATTTCGACTCGTACGAACTAGCACCACCAAAAGAATTTTTAAAGTATGTCAGCGGCGATATTCCAATCTGGTATTCAACGCTACCAACACAAACATTAACGGATCCTCCAATATGTGGCCTTGAAGCACTGGCGGTACTTGATGCTGTATCAAGATCAAAAACAACACTCCATAAGACTGTACACGAATATACGAGTTCTGTTTTAAATAATCGCTAATAATATTATGGTAGATATTTACGGAAGATCAGCTAAAACCCGAACAACGTTCGGAACCCAACAAGCACCAGATAAAGATTTACTCAAGCGAGTAACAAGGCAGATCAATGATGAATTATCTGACCTGCTCAATCTTGCCTACGTTGATCCAAACGAACTTGTTGTATTTCAAAACCGTGAAGGAAAATTGAAGACAAGTAATATTTCAATCAACGATATTATTATTCGTAATCGATTATCGCGAGAAGGTCTTATTGCTGTATATGACAGCAAGGGCAAACTTGTTCCTAGTGTTGTTACTACGTCGTAGATCCGAGATAGCATAAGTGAACGATTGTTAAAAACCGGCGATACAATGAATGGCGTCATTAACATAAATAACAAAAAAATTATTAATGTAGGAGAACCAACAGATGATCTCGAAGCTGCAACGAAGAAATATGTCGATCATAAGGAAATTCCAGTCACAACTTCGTTAACTATAATCAACGATGGAATGACCACACTCAAAACTGATTTTTCTAATCAAGTACAACTATTTCTGAATTTCCGTGGAAACGTAAACTGAACCATTAATGAATTTTTTGGAAGTCCACCAACCGTTGACATAAAACTTACCGACGTTAATGCGAGAATCAACGATATTGTCCGTGGAATTCCTAATATCGTTGAAAAAACTAATCTGATTAAAATTCCTCACGGCGAACAGATCGCTAATGTGGTATACACAGTATCATCAGGATCATCAACATGGTCACAGCAAAATAACACTATCAGACACACCGCGACGGTTACTGGTGTGTACAGGCTGACCGTGTTCAGCTCTGCAAAATTTAGGATTTTTACCACGTATCTATGGCGTCATTCAACCGATAATTTTTTCTGGAACTGTACCTGTAGTGTTAAATAAAGATACCAAAGAAACGTTTATATTGGAACCATCTGATAAAAAATTAACCTCGGCGTCTTACTGGTGGTGTCTGGAATTTGTAGCTGAAACACCTCAATTAAGTACTTGATAGAAATATAATGATAGACGTTCAGCGATATAGATACAATCAAGTATGTGCGTGGCAAACTAAACTAAAAAATATCATCGACGATTATACAATAAAAGTGAAAAAATATCGAAGACGCGTGGTTGTCGTTGACATAGTTGTCTATTAAGTTTCTGCGCTCATTGCTGAAACTGGTGTAATATTATCAACAATAACCATGACTGCGCCTGTAGTTGCAACGAATATCGTTTCATCCGCAACAACTATAGAGGGTATTTTTAATATTATTGCAAAGAAGATAGATACATGCACGAACACAAAATTACACGAGTATGTGGTAAAATTACATACAGCAACAACAGCATATTCCAAACTATCATCGTTGATTTTGTCGTCGTTCAACGATGGCAAAATATCCGATGAAGAATTCAGCCCGATGGTAAAAATCTACAATGAAGTATTTGACGAAAGCATTGAAGAAATCAGGGATTTAGTATAATAACAGTAATAATAATGACAACGTCGCTGGCTGAGTCCGTGACTATGTCACGGGAATTATTACAGCAAATCATAACTAATTCTGCTCCGGTAAGAACTACAATGATATCGGCCAGTTCAACTAATCCTGAATTCAGTATTAATTTTCCAACTGCAATACCAGCAAAAGAAACTGCATCAGCGCAATTACGAGTTTATCACAGTTGGCCAAATATTAGATCAAAATCATTCGGTGGACTACAACGAAATAATTCATTAGCATTTGCAAATAAAAACAAACCCGATGGAACTCCTGATTGGCAAGTAGTCAGTATTCCAACGGGTAGTTATCAGATAGAACAGATCAATGAAGAATTCCAACGCAAAATTAAATCCATTACAGGTAAAGAATCAAAGATTGCCATTACTGTTCACGAGCCAACGCTGTCATCGGCCATCGAAATACATTCTCCGGATTACGCCGTTGACATTTATCAGTCTTCGATCAGATCAGTGTTAGGCTGGCCTGAAGTCCCACCGGTTTATTCTGATCCACCAGAACCAACCCAAGATGAATTTCTGACAACCGAGCAAAAATTCATCAAAACTCCAAAATATTAACAGCGTTATTCGTTGTGGGATGAAACAATCAGTAAACCTGTAGATGTTAAATTACTCGCCGAAGAGATCAAATCTGAGTATTATAAAATATACGGTAATTTGCCTGGTCTGATGAAATATTTAACACAAATTTACAACACTGATACAAAACAACAAATCATCGATCATATTCAACATCTAAACTATATTAGATCAAATATACATCACGTAAATAAAATCAGTAAAAATCCAAATTTAATTAAATTTTCTGAGATGAATTCACCAATGAAAAAATTATGAATATTTTATTTCCAAATATACTCGCAGCATGGATAAAAATAACCTCGCCATCGAATATTCTCAGACACAATAACGATCAGTATGGGAGCGGCCTCCATATTTCGCCGGGCATCGTCAATATTACTTCAACTATCGCTGTCAATCTAGTATGTGATGTCATTGATGGCAGATATCAAGATGAGGCTGAAAAATCCAATCAAGCCCAACAAGGATACGTTCTGTATTCGTTTACGCCTCAAGGACCACCAGGCTATTTGATTGTATCAGAACCAATCAACGTTGTTTACCTAAAATGTCACAGTCCGCTCTTATCGCGGATACATTTCAAACTTATTGACCAGACTGGACACTTGGTGGACCTTAGGTCAGAGACGTTAAATATAAATCTGTATGTACGCTCACAATGACCTAGTCATCGGCGTCATCGTAGAAACACCAAGCAAAATAAAATCTGTCCCTTGACTAAGTCAAGGATAAAATATTTTTTTTTATCCTTGACTTAGTCCGTGATTATATCCTTGACTAAGTCCGTGGTTATATCACGAGGTCAGAAATGAATTATTCATCTTGTTTAGCTAGTACCACAGTCCCCGTGACATAGTCACGGACAACGTTACAGGTGACACCATTGGTTTCGTTGTCAACGTCACTACAGTCACTTTCACCATGAGTAGAGTCACACTCGTCGCTATCTTTCGTCAATGACTCCGTCATCGACAGAATATCTCTCAGCTGTTTTATACAAGCGTGTGCAAGTCTTTTTGTTTCGTATTCGTGAGATAATTCTGACCTAACCTTTTCGATTGAGCGTGAAAGGGGAGCAAATAATTTCACCTGCTTATCTGTAATTGCTGCCAACGATTGTAACATCGCCTGTTGGATCAACTTTATGAATCTATAATCGGAGGATAGCGTATGCCTATTTTCGGATTTCCGAGATTGTAATGATTCAAAATCACGCATAATTTTTTCAGGATCAAGTTCATCAGATATTTTTATACTGTTGTGTTGTAATTGCTTAATAGCAACAATAATAGCATTAATATTTTCATGATTCATTATATAATAAGTATTTGTTTAAATAAAATATATTTCTGAATTCTGAATGAAATAAATATAAATATTATTTCTGAATAAATTGATATATTTCATATTAAAAATATTTGACAAAATAAACAGCAGCGGTGACGATCGTCTACCATTCCCTTCATCGCCAGTAAAGCCTTTACCATGAAGTCCTAAGAGTCTTATCATTGATTCTTTGATCATTGATTCTTTGATCAATGTGGCACTCTTCATTGGTTAAGGTCTCTCTTATGACCCACAGGCACCAATGAGGCATTTTCGTCCGGCGAACATTCTTTCTGAATGTCCCTTCAGTGAGGTCACCTTGACTATGAGCTCACATCACCCTGCTGTTTATTTTAGGGGCGCCAGCACATAGACACACCTCCACTGACAGAGTCAATGCGAATTCCTACACGTATTTTCACACCATCACTGATTATTCAACGAGAGAGAGATATATTTGTATATAACCGACAGTTATGTGCGATCGAATTTACTGGAACCATCGCGCCTGTATACACGTATTTTCAAACCATTACTGCATGATACATATATGATTATTCAACGAGAGAGAGATCTGTATGTATGTAACTCACAGAGTTATGTCTGTATGCATATACGCTTGTTATGTTTGCATGTATATACGCTTGTTATGTTTGTATGTCTGTATGTATATACGCCTGTCGTTTACCTGACGGAGTTATTTCCCTTTACATAATTGAGAAGATCTTTTTGAGAGTTCTGTCATTTGTTTGTGGAATCGCTCTGTAATCATATTAGCGCGATTCCATAATCGATAATACAACAGTCTATTGCAGATTCAGTAGAAACATACACAAGTACATTACGGCGGCAAAAAAAACAACAATATAACAGTCTGTGATATTATGCAGTAATAAGCGGGGTAACTGTTTGATTGCTCTATCAGCCGCGACATTGTCACGAGGACAGAGTTATCTCGCTTGATATGTATAATATCACAGACAAATGGCAATTATTTGATTGATCAGTGGTTCAGATTTGTCGTTTTATCAGCGAGTTGTCGTTTGATACATTTGTCTCGCAATCGTTGCCGCGCTCGTTCATGTCGTGATGTATATATGAGCGAACTTAGTCGCTGTGAGAAACCATTACCGTAATGTTTATCAACAATGTTGATGAAATCCATGCCGTACTTTTCGCTGATAGTAATATTAGTGCCAGGAGGTAAAGTATCAGCAAGACGAATTTGTTTGTCGCCGTTTGATAAAATGAATACTTTTCTCTTTATATATA
>JAECUM010033744.1:0-10703 GCA_016617855.1 Megalonaias nervosa
GGTATTCCACTCCAGTGAATTATCAAAATTGTTTCTCTTGGTAAATCCAGTAATTCTCGGCAAAGCACAAACTAATATGGACTTAATGAAAATGCGATTTCAGACTCTCGCATGTTTGATGACTCTTACTCATTCTTCGCAAAGTTAATTATTATGAAACTAGGTTAATTGCCCATCCTAGGACGACACTAAAACAAAGTATTCATTGAAAAAAAAAAAATAGGGGAGAGCGAATTTTAAAAGAGGATAAACATAAAACTACAAAAAGGTATTTTAAAAAATTGGGATGCCGCCACAAGTTTCGAACTCGCGACTCCTTGTTTGGCATCCATGACACACAGGACGACAAACGCATTTGTTGATATATAACACAAGTATGCGTGATATGAAAGATAACGTAATACTTGTAACGATTTTATTGCATCTGCTGAAGAAACGAAGATTGTTAAAGTTTAGACCACACAAATTAAGACCACACACGTTCGAATAACAGAATGTAAGAATTGTAGATAATGTGACATGTGCAATTTCAATCCTCCATTTACATGATGTGAGGTATAGAAAAACAAAACACTTTGAAAACTTTCCCAGTTTTTAAAACTGACATCTAAGCAATGCCGGACTTCTCTAATAACAACAATACGACGACACTATTTTGTCTTTTGCAAAAGGCATAAGAAAAGTGTATGGAATATTTATTCAGTATCTACATTTCACCATATATGTTACTGGCATTGGACATATATTCAAAAAAATGGTGTGAAAGAGTTAATGTTGTACAGTTTCGAGTAACCAAGGATGCAAAATTACAATATGTAGTTGTACGTTATTATTCATATAATATCACCTACTAATTCAAAGTCGGAGATTCACTACTCTGTGTCTGCAAAGAAAATCAAATTATACGTCTACGTGGCTGTAAATGTAGACACTATGTTAAAATGCATACTCATAAAAACGGAAAGTTGAGTTACTGCTAAAACTTCTGATATCATGAATTTTGATCTGACACCCCCACACATTATTCTACGCGTTCTCCTTTAGCAGAATGTTATTATTAACATTCTTGCTTAGGTATTAAAAGTTAAATACGTATCTGTGTTGACTGAGGAAGGTAAACGTGTGTTTGTGTCTTAAAACTTACTATTAATAGCTATTTTAAAACTGAAGGATGTCTCTTCAAGTTGGTTGATACATTTCTCATCACGAGTATCTTTAAGTCGGTTGTTGCTGGGTTTAACGCCATTTTTCGGCACAAGATAGGCTACACATGGCGGCCAGTATAAATGGCGGAAGAAGAACCCGGGAAAACCTTGGAAAGAACCACCGACCCTCGAGAAGCTACAGGCAAGCTTTCTCTCATACCCACATTGGCCAAACCCGAGACTCGAACCCACGCAGTCAGAGTTGAGATGGCAGTGATCCGTAACGGTGAGCTCTCTGTACCACTCGGCCTCTCAGGGCCCCTTAAATCGGTTGATACATTTGAAAATTCCATCAAGAGTCTCTTCAAGTCGGTTGGTACACTTAAAAAATCGCTCAAGAGTTGGAAATGTTTGTATGGACTTTATACTGAGTTGTCTTAATTTTGACCCCAAACTCATTTCAGCAAAACAGTTTTGATTTACTGACGGATTTTTAGCTTAAAATTATGTGTAGACTTTTATTTGCCTTTCGTGGTTTTTTGTTTGTTTGTTTGTTTGTTTATAGCTAATAAATAAAGATGATGTCAATAAATTTGTTAAGGTAAACATCAGCAAAAATAGTAGCAACCACCATTAACAACAACAAAACGAAACATCAAGATGGCGATAAATGTATTCTTCATCTCGATTTATATGTATTGAAATGCAGTCCTTCTTCAGTAAATAGGAAACGGTTCGATCCTTCAGTTTTAAAGTTTATGTTTCTTTCTCGACAGGATTTGGGTGCATCTTATTTGACGTTCCAGTTTGTGTGTTATACATTGGCTTTCTCCAACAGCGTTTTCAACCCTGCTATATATGCCGGTTTCAATGAAAACTTCCGGAAAGGTACCTATTTTTTAATTCCTTATAATATAAAATTTAGTGGAGTGAAACAATATAAACCTAAGTCTGGCAAATGTACTGGGATACTTAAGATGAACGTTTCAAAAACAATTATAGATTTAGCAAATAACGTTATGCCAAACCAGAGTAAGAAAACAATGAACGGAATAATGCGTGTTTCGGTTCATTGAACTTAATTAATCCCTTTTCAAACATGATATATATATATATATATATATATATATATATATATATATATATATATATATATATATATATATATATAACCCAAAAAATCTTGAAGGGTCAAGTTTTAGACACTGGGTTTTTAATATTAGTGTTTAAGAATACATTAGGAGTCTATAGAAAGCAGCAATCATTTGACGGATTGATTCTATCGACGAAATAAAGAATTTGTTACAAGGTCACAACAGAATAATCAGAGTAACACTTTCTAGGGTATACCTACTGTCAGTATATGTATTTGCCATCAAATTGCTCATATGTCACAACTTTAAGCATTCAGCTTTTTGCTGTAGTGTAATTTTCTTGTTTTTCACTTTCTTTAAGATATTTACTGAAGCGTATTGCAATCCGTCTGCTATGTGCATACTCAGGCTTTGAACTAGTTAAAAAAGCATTTCCTTAGGCGTCCTTCTTTTATTTTATGTTTAATTTTAACAATCATATTGCACCAGTAGTATCATTTTGCAGCCTAACTCTAAGTGTTTAATACAGTATTTCAATTTTGTTTCATGTTAACGAATGAGAACTGAAATCACTTCAATAAATCTTCTCTTCACAGTAAGTGTCAACATGCCGAACCTTTCGTCTTTTATATAACCTCTAAGAATTGTTACAAGTATGTAAAGTGTAGGCAGTGAACTATTATTTTGAAGCGGTTTAGTCGGCCCTAAATTCGCGGATGTTTGCAGATATCAATATCTGTTCATACTCATTACCAGAAATCTCTTGCCAGGCTTCAAAGTGTTGTTCAACTGCTACAAGAGGAAAACCTACGCACATGTATCTAGAACCAATTCGATGTACAGTTCGACGGTCATGACTAAAGTCTAAACCAGAAAAAATTGTAAGTGAGCATATTTTTTTTATTAAATAACCTTTCTTACTGAACTTACACTCTACGACAATAAAAAGGGGTCAACATATGTCAGTAATTATAAACTGTCTATAAAGGTACTAATTCGAAATTTCGAAATATTAGGTAGAAAAGTCGGGATATTAGGTAGAAATTTCGATCTGGTAAATCAATCCACTTGACCATAAATGTCTGTTTTAAAAGTAACGGATGTCAACGTCTAGCGTTCTGTGATGTTTAAGAAACACAAATAATTGGTTTTTACGAGTCTATGCTCTTAAAATAAATAACCGAAAAGAGAGAAAGACAACAAGCTTTGTAAAATTTAAAAAATAATTTATTTTCCTTGAATACAAAGTAAAAATGAGAAAAAAGAACTTAAGGTATTGCGAATTAAATCCCAAAATAATCCAAAAATTACAGACACAAGTCCTAGTAATTTAAAGTCCTGAATAAAGCTCAGTAAAAGTCCCGAAGAAATCCCAAATTGGAAGGCGATGACGTGTCTGTTATAGCTTATAGAGTGTTGATGTGTCAACAGTCTTTCGGTGAATCACAGTAATATAATTCCAGGTTTGAATTCAATATAAATTCTAGTGAATGTCTTTATCCAAGAATTTTATCAGAGCATTTTTGTATTTATTTCCAGGGAAATTAACCACTTGAATTCATTAATTTGAAGAAAATAAGTTCATTCCATCTGGACAGAACATAATACAGCTTGAAAATGCTAGATGTTAAAGCACGAATGACCGAGTCCTCACAGTTATAAGATTATATAGTTCTCTACTTGACCTCAGGTCACAATTAGCCTTTTCTATAAAATAAAAACCATTACCAAATGGAAAATAACCTTCTAGAATGATCCTGATGTTTACAAAACAATAATCTGGATTATGCATAATTCACTGAGGAAATTCCAAAATCTTGGCCCAAATAAACATATTTACTTCTTCTATTAATAATAATACTGATATTAGACCCATACACGTAGATAATAAATTAGCTATGTATTAGTTGTTTACAATTAATAAAATAAAAAATTCAGTTTGGGTCAAGCAGAAACGAACTCAATTTTTGGGCAAGGTCAAGTCCAACATACAATGTTGCATTCAACAGCATGTAATGAAATTTATAAAAAATTTGAAAAACCTAACAAACAATTAAATTAAATATACATAACATGGTGGATAAAGTACCTCTTTCATGATACGTATTGTCTTCTTATAAAATTTGATTAAACTTGACACACATGAGAACATTTTTATACCTTCGGAATCTGTTCGAAATTCGATAAAATATCCCGCAAAAATTGTGCATAGTTCGAATAATCTATGCATTTAACGACAATGCATAGAATAGCCACTTAAAACCACTGCGAGAGAATATAGCAAATCAACTGAACAAAGCAAACATTTCTCGATATATTTAGCAGAGCGATTTTTTACGTCAATGAGTTTTCGACTGATATTTATCACTTAGATATTATCTTGCTAAAAAAAAAACAATTATGCAGAAACCTTAAATTAGCTGCTTCGGAAAGTGAGAAAGTCAAAGTTTCTTAATTTTTCGCTAATAAAGTCAGAAACATTCACTGTTAATTGTCCTTGAGTCAAAAATTCATATTAAGTCATTCGAAAAGATAGCTTTTTATCTGTTTGAAGAACTGTCAATAACATCAGTTGTTTATAATTATTGTCTCCACCGCCTGTTTCAAAATAAATGGCAGAATTATTACTTCGGGCAGAAGGTTATGGAATCCATGTCCGTTAAAGCTCAAATCTTCATAACCATCAATGTCTGAATTCCTCTGCTGGATTGACAGGACTTGAGAAAGCTTCAAATTAATTTAGTTATTAACACAGCCAATATTTTGTATTATCCATGACGTCATCTTTTACTATCGCTAATACGTTGTTCCAAATATTAACCATTTTCCATAAATGATTGCGTGGCTCAAGTTTTACTCAAGATCAAAAATCAAACATGTAAACAATTATTAAAATCTGATAAGTTCGTGAAAACCTTACATACATACATACATACATACATACATACATACATACATACATACATATTTGAAAATTGGAAACTTGGGCAGCCTTTGTTTGAGGATTTTTTTATTTTCTTAGTAAGGTCATTAAAGTCACTTCCAAAAAACAATCTTATATTGTCAACGACGTTAATATATTTACTTCACCGAGATTTTAACGAACGTTAGAGGGCATAAAATTGACTAAGGGAGACAATACTTACCAAGAACAGTGATGTTTTCTTTGTGTCCCATATACCTTTTTTTATGTTCCTTTTTCTTTATTTCAATTATTGTTTTCTTCTCAATTTCAGATTTCTAAGACCGAAGATTGCGCTTTCATAACGAAATAGAAAGTCGCACCAGATATCGATCAAAACAGCGATGACAAAACTCCAACATAGTCTAGAGTGTCTACATGAAAACTGAACGAATTATGTCATGGCTACTATTTAAAAACAGTTTACCTTTAAATGTATGATTTTTGACTTTCAGTGATCTGAAATCGACATATATACAATGTGGAAGAGGCCATAGACTGATACAGAAATATCGTTTAGGAGGAGTGTAAACAACAGGCGAGAGATCCGTGGGTCTGATCCTCTGAGCCTCAGAAAGCTCTTGTATTTTATGCGTTTCCAGCATAATTCGAACTTTTTAATTGTAAAAATCTTTTTGCAGGAAAAAGTTTGGTTGCATCATGCTGATATTACATTTTTGGGGGGTGTGGGGGTGTGGACGCGCTGACTCTCCCACCTCCTCCCAATCGGATCCGCCACTGATGCTCATATAAGACCAAGAATTCGTACCTAACAAAGTCAAAGCAGTAGTTAATAAACTGCTTCCTGACCGTTTAGATCCTTTGTGTATTTTTCCACTTTATCCATAATGCTTCTAAACACTTGTTTGTGAAACTAGTTGCCACATGTGAAGAGTTTAAAACGTTGCATCGTTGTGACTCATAATATGGGAACATTTGCAGCCAGTTTACGTAAAATCATTTATATCCTGTTTCTATAAAGATTATTTACAGCCTGTTTATGTACAATCATTTGTAGCCTGTCTATATAAAGATTATTTGTAGCCTGTTTACGTAAAGACCATTTGCAGCCAGTTTATGTAAAGATGCCTACCCCGCTTAGTCATGAAATACTGAAAGATATATTTCATCCGACAATGATGTAAAACAAAACATATAATACTGTTTTAAATGACCTTATGTTTCATGTTGTTACGAATCTATGCTCTTAAAATAAGTAACAGAAAAGAGTGAAGGCAACAAGCTTTGTAAAATTTAACAAATAATTTATTCCCCTAGAATACAAAGTGAAAAATGAGAAAAAAGAACTGAGGGTATTGCGAATTAAATCCAAAAATAATCCAAGAATTAAAGACACAAGTACTAGTAATAAAAAAGTCCTGAATAAAACTCAGTTCAAGTCCCGAAGAAATCCAAAATTGAAGGCGATGACGTGTCTGCTATGGCTTGCGAAGTGCTGATGTGTTATCAATCTCTTGTTGAATCACAGAAATATTATTCCAGGTTTGAATTCAGTATCAACTCCGATGAATGTCTTATCCAAGAATTTTGTCAGAGCACTTTTATATTTCCAGAGAAAATAATCACTTGAATTCACTAATTTGAAGAAACTAAAATTCAGCCCAGAGTGGTCACAACATAATACGACTTAAAGTGCTAGATGTTAAAGCACGACTGGTAAAATCCTCACAGTCACAAGATAATATAGTTCTCTGCTTGACCTTAGGTCACAATTAGCATTTTCTATAAAAAAAAAAACAACCATTACCTAATTGAAAATAACCTTCTAGAATGATCTAATGAGCCTTGTTTATTTACAGCACAATAGCCTACAAAATTCATTTAGGAATCTCCAAAACCCTGACCCTGATCAACATACTTACTCCTTCTTTGTTTACCTGAATAATAATCCTGATAATAAGCTCATACACATAGAGAATAATGAAGCTATTATTAGTTGTTTATATAAATGAAATAAATTTTTAAAAAAATAAAAAACAAAAGACAATCAGGTCAAGCAGAAATGAACTCAATTTCGGACAAGGTCAAGTCCAGCATACAATGTTACATTACAATAAAATGCAATGGAATTAAAAAAAATTAAAACTAACAGACAAACAATTAAATTAAATATACATAACAGTGTCAAAGTTTAAATAACTCTGAATTTACGTTGTAAATAGTCATTAGTCACATATCATGAGCTGTTCAGCATTATTTTTACCAATATTAGTTGTTAATGAGTTCTCTATCGATATGAATTAGAATTATTTCCTTTATTCCATGAAAATATTCTACAGATTCATCGTTGTACCTAAATTATACGTCCGTCATATAGCGCACAGACTCTCATAAATTTAAAAAAAATGTTAAACAATTATCTGTGAATCCTTATTTATTTTCCCAAGAAATTATTCACATAAATGTCTACCGTATATATTCTGAGTTGAATCCAACTCATAATGGCACCGGCCGACCTGGGTCAATCAATTTTTTACTCGTGGCATACGGAACAGATCGCGATTTGCGGAAGCATTATGCGACGGCAGATTTGGGTCTGTGCAGTTTGCAGTTGGATGTAACTAATAAGCGAGTATAAGTGGTACCTTCTGTGCGAGTAAATATTTATATTTTAGTGTACTTGAATTGTGACAAAATTTCTAATACACATCTACTACAATTAAAACTCGATTTAATTTCAGATCCATAGGAGGACGAAGTTGTTAAAGTTTATTTCCTTTGAAATTCACACTTCTATCTCAAAGTTGATCTTTTTTTTTTCTCCAGCATTTCATGGAGAAATTGGAGATAAGTCACCATTTGGTAACTGTATTCTTGTTGGGCTTCATCGGATCTTTCTTATAGTCCATTTGGGGAAACATTAAAAGTATCATAACAACGGTTACATCTTGAGATATTTTCCTTGCCTGAGTTTTCCTTTCTATTTTTGTTTTCGTTATTTAAGGATCTCACTTCACTTATGATTACGAACAGTTTTTAAAAACTGAGAAAGAATCTTAAGAGATATAGTTTAACCAGTCATTACAACTATTGTCAAAGCTCATGATTACATAAGTAGTTCCGTTCTAGGGATATGAACTAATATTATCTACTCCCAAGTCTAATTATTAAAGATGGATCTTTTCTAAAAACAAGCATGTAATATGTGCAAAAATACTTAACTTGTTATTTTTTTACCCTAAATTGTTCTGGACATAATGCTTAAAACGCTAGAATTTGGCTTAGGAAAGAGGACATGCTTGTACATGCATGTTTATTGCAATAGCAAAGATCTTATTCACGTTTTCTTTTGCTCATCTATATCAGTGCTTTCAAACTTTGGTTAGTCTGGTTTCGTATAGGTACACTGAATCTTGCACATGACCGTTTTGGCCAAATCAGACACCAAAGGCAGTCTCCAGTGTAGGAGGGTCCTCTGGTATTATGACCTTGAATTGAATTGTTTTGAGAGGCCATATAATAGGAGAGAAAATGAGAGAGCCAGTAATACAATATTTGGAAAATCTCAGAGAAATTGATAAGTGATGTCATTTTCATTTTGAACTTTGATTGGTCCATACGATGAGGACATGCATGAAACTTGCCTCATTTACATATGAAAATCAACAGCAAACATATAAGCTCATATCAAGTCTATTTTTGCAGCTAACCGTAGTGATGTTAAAAGAGTCTTCAGTGTTATAACTTCTCACACAATAGATTTTCTCAATTTCATATTGACTTGGCGCGACTATCACATTTGCAACGTATTTAGTATATGAAACTTGCATGTCAATATAGTCTTAAAAAGGTTGTGAAATACAAATATGCATGTTTAACAATTCGTATGGATGTATACCCATTGCAAATAAAGGCTTTCCAACAATTTAGTCATTCTTCTTAGAATTTATTTCCTTTGGTTATTATTTGGTGCGCCTATAAAATAATTTTTGTCTATTCAAAACATTTTTACCTCTTGTATATAGTAGGGAGTATCGCAAATTAGCATTTATTTAACATTTTGGGCTGAAGGATATATATATATATATATATATATATATATATGGGAGGTATATATATGAGCATATATATATATATATATATATATATATATATATATATATATATATATACTGGCGACAACCAATGAGTATACATGCTTTACACTTAATGTACCTACATCTAATGCCAATCCAGAAATATCGTTTGGCAGCAGGCTTAAACAAGTAATGGCGGGGTATGTGGGGCGTAATCATTGATGGGGCGATGGGGTCGCAGCTAGTGCATTTTAAGCGTTTCCAGTTCATATTTAACCATCTAAATGAAAAGAACTCTAACTGTAGGAAACTTTCATTTGATTCTTAGCAAATATACCATGTTGCCATACAAATGAATTTGGAGTTTGACTTAAATTAGACTAGTGAAATGGCCGCGGTCGAGACCTAAACCACAAGACGTGTTGATGAAACCGGGATATCAATTTAGTCTCATTTTCAGCACGAGCATTCTAAACGTTTGTGTCAGATCATTTACAACATCAACGGTTCGTTCACCACGACTGACGGTTTGCTAATTCCGCAACTTGTTGTGCTCTCCAATGGGGCACAGGCAACTAGTTATTTTAATGAGCTTCGGAATCAGCCTGGAGGTATATAAAATATGGTATTTAAAAGAATGAAGGTCCCTAATTGGCTGAAAATAATTATAGTAATTAAAAACAAATATGTAATTTTTCAGAAGACGGGTGCTTTAAATTGTACACATTACTAGGCTTGAACATTAAACCATTTTCAGTTTATCGCTGTCGCCGCACAGATACTGCTGGATGTAAATGGAGAGATTAAGCCATTTTTAGTTTATCGCTGTCGCCGCACAATTACTACTAATGTAAATGGAGAGATTAAGCTATTTTTAGTTTATCGCTGTCGCCGCACAATTACTACTGGATGTAAATGGAGAAATCTCGCCCGGCAGGATTTGTGGCCAGCTACATGGAATGTTTGTTAAAAGTAGGAACGCAATATCCGTTATGATTTATGGAAATTAAATTAGCTATCTGTACTCCAATATTGTATTCACTGTTTTTGAAGGACTAGTCAGATTGTATCGATGAGATTTAATTACTCGTGTCCTTTCTATTCTTTCTTCCCTACCATAGAGAAAATTAAATAAGTGATTTTGAACTTTCAAGAAGTATGACATATTTTGCTTATATTATGTGCTTTTTGACCACAGGACCTCTCCCTCTCAAAAAAAAAAAAAAAAAAAAAAATGTGCGGTTAGCAGACCACTGAATATTAAGCTTCAGAGTTATGGGGAAAAAATTGAAATTATATATCTATTTCTCGGATTTTCGACCTCAGTATGATACAATTTATATTTCTACGGAAAATCGGATATCGCGTATGTATGTATGTATGTATGTATGTATGTATGTATGTATGTATGTAGCATAGCATTGTCATACATGTTAGAGATTTTTAATTTCTACTCTCTCTCTCT
>JAECUM010033745.1:8578-26133 GCA_016617855.1 Megalonaias nervosa
CCCCCCCCCCCCCCCCCCCCCCCCCATTAGATCAAGATAAAACAGTGGTAGCCTACCCTCTTCTGTTGGGATGAAGGTCGGCGTTTATCTGACGGACCAACCACTGGAAAGCTCTCTCATACAACATTTTGGCCAGTGCGTCCCGACCTTCGGCAGCCTGCTGCAAGCCCTTGTTCCGCCGGATCTCTTCATCTTGAAACCATAAAATTGAGAATTCGTGTATGCGTGTGTGACTGTGTGTTTGTTTGGTTCATAAATTAGTATAATTTATATGAATTATTTACTCCTGTCAACCAATGCTACTTTGAGAGGTTTTACCATGTTGCCATTTTTGTAGGAACATGGTTA
Organism: Megalonaias nervosa; assembly: GCA_016617855.1. Lineage (NCBI taxonomy): Eukaryota > Metazoa > Mollusca > Bivalvia > Unionida > Unionidae > Megalonaias > Megalonaias nervosa. Next base: position 8,927 of record JAECUM010033745.1, read on the forward strand.
TTTGTTTTGTTTTGTTTGTGGTAAACTAAGTCTCCATTATATTGATATTTTTTAAACGATTCCTTCGATTGATGCATGTCCCAGTTTGTTCACTCTATAATATACACCATTCTACCTGGGAATGACCGTATTTAACGTTTTGTGGAACAAGTCGACATTGTACAAAATTATTACAAACTTTATGGTTAAAAATGCTTATCTCCATATATTTGAGATGGACGGTTTCGTAGGTTTAATCCAACCTATACTTCCTGAGGAATTAAGGTTTCATCACATGAACTGAGTTTTGCATTCTTTTCCATATCTCTTTGATCTGTTTTTGTGTCTGTCTGACCATCGGTGTGTCTGTCTGTTCTAGATTATGTCGAAGTTGCAGATATCTGTGAGGTTGCAGAGGTAACATTAATTGATTTGTAAAATTATGTTTGTGTTTATAAACGTCCTGTTCACACCATAATGATTCATTTTGTTGACACGTGTTTCTTAGAGACATATATAGAAAACAACAATAATAAAATAGTTCATACAATTATTTGGTACCAACATACTGTTAAATGAATTCATGCGGTAGTTATGTACTTCATATTAGAAACGGTATGGCGCCTCATTTTATATCTATAACATTTCAGTAGAGACAAATTTAATTCTCATTGGGACCATACATACATACATACATACATACATACATACATACATACATACATATACACACACAAGCATGCATGCATGCATGCATGCATGCATACATACATACATACATACATACATACATACATACATACATACATACATACTTCTTCTACTTCTTCTTCCAAGGGGTTGAGTATTTGGGCATTACAATGAATGGATTCCAACGGTAAGAAAGTGTCTACGTCCAGAAGAAGCATACATTTTATGCAGGTAGTGTTAGTGTTAGTTCCTTACCTCGTATCTTAATTTTGGTCGAAACAAGTGCCTCGACTAAATCTTCAGCTTTGAGGCCCAGTAACTCCGATGCTGGAAAGAAGAAACAAAAATGAGTAGACCACTAAATTTGACACCGAATGAGACGAAAGTCGACAAAAGTCATTTTTCATACATTGGAACCAAATGACTTGTGAAATAATAGTTTCTGTTTAGCATGAATCTGCTCCTGAGTATTAGGAAATGAATATATTTAACATTCGTCTTAAAACAGTCAGGATCTCAGAAAAATAACATTCGTTTCTGAACATAACAAAAATCTGAATTGTCTGTAAATGACATAAATAAACTATCAGGAACATCACATTTATTTTCCTAACACCCACCGTACACTACCGGTGCCAAGTCCATTAGGTCGGCCGCTCCAGCCACTTTAGGTAATTCGACGAACCGAACTTCAGTTAGATGGATGACTGCAGCCAACAGTGATTCTACTACTTGGGGGTCCTAAATTATAAAATATATTTAAGAACTGTCCTCAGAGTAATGTTCAATTAAGGCGTTGGCATAAGGATAAATGGGGTGAGCTAATAAATACATGGGACGTCTCCAACAGGTAAAACAAGTTAAACGTTTGTCTTCAGTAGAAGATGACTTTTATATATTGATTTGCATTCGATATTGTGTCCTGTTTTTCCCCTAATTTTGGATTAAAGGCGAAGATATGGTTACATAAGAGAAAAGTTATATCTGCTATGACTTTTTCTTAAATAAATATGGTGAAAAAGAACATTTCATATAGTGAACTAAGACATGACCAACGTTTTTTAGGCCTAGTTCCATTAGGTGCCACTTGTATCGCTGAAGAAGATGCTCTTGTGTGTGCGTGTGCACGAGAGAGAGAGAGAGAGAGAGAGAGAGAGAGAGAGAGAGAGAGAGAGAAGTATAAGCGAATCTGGGTGTTTGCATTATAAGAAGAAAATGTGGCCTTAAAATACAACATTGCATATAAGTATGCCATATTTCCAAAGGGCATTTGTCATATCCTGGCCTTATGATCTTTGTCCTAATGATAAGATGTGATCATGATTAATTAACCAATGCTTAATAATCATTAGTTATTTTTAAAAGCCTAAAGCTACAACTTAAACAAGTGTGTTGAAGCCTCATACGCAAGAACTCAAGTTTCTAATGATTCTTTCAACCAGCACATTATTCTCTGTCCAGCACAACAAAAATGACCAATCTCCTTTGAATATTTGTTTCTTCTGAATGCTTTCTAAATATAGTTGTATAAATCATGCAACAATTACCGTTTGAATCTGCTGTAGAACCTTATTCTGTTCTCTGTACATCTCCTTATATCTCGCTTCAGCAATCAGGCTATCAGGGTCACTCTGCATTATTCTGGTGTTACAAAGTATAATATCTGTCATATGTGATACCAGGTGAAATTTGTTATGTACATTAGAGTCTATTAATTCTTGAGTGTTGAAAATCTTTTTAATCTCTGCAGTAATTGTCATGTATCCTGTACTTCGTATTATATTGGTACCCAGTGAATGAATGAATGAATGACTCACTCACTCAATCAATCAATCAATCAATCAGTAAATCAATCAATCAATAGAAAAGTAAATATTTGAAATTTTAGAATATCTTGTCTTCACCTTGTGCTTACCTGTAAGAACTGATGTTTTTGTCAAGAGATAAAGCTTCAAGGGTTTCCTTGGTAGCGCCATGAAGCAGCGAGTAGAATGCATGGAAGTTCCCCTCATTGGCGGACCTATGGACAACTCTGGACTTTTCCAACATATAGTCTCGGATAATTACTGCATGCAAATAGAGGGAGAATTTATCATAACTGTATGATTTCTATAGCTTTAGGAAGTTCGATTGGTTGCACACAAAAAGACTTAAAATGAGTATAATTTTTAAACTAGTTTTACAGATGTATCGTTTTTCACGGCAAGTCTCTACAAAATTTATACTGTTTTATTGCTTGACGAACCGAGGAGTATTATTAGTTTTGCAAAATGACATTTCTAGGAAAAACTTAAAGAGATTTCAAATGAACATATCCAGCTACAGGTACGCAGCTGATCTACACAATTTCTTTCAACCATTTTCGTGTTTAATATATTTCGATCTGAGGACCCAAATAGAAACAAGTTTTATTTTCATTTTCTAAATACAGTCATGTTTAAGAAATTATTTAATTACAAAGACAATCTCTACCGTGGATGAAAGGATTGTGTTACCTCCAGTAAGGTCCCAGTTTTCAGAGAAGCTGAGTTCCAGGTACTTGGCAAAGCGGCTTGAATTATGATTCATATGGGTCTTGGCATTCCCGAAAGCTTCCAACAATGGGTTCACCTGTTTAGGAATGGAGATAATGTTTACAAAGCTAAAGTATTAAGAAAATCGGACACTGATTCATTTCCAACAGCACACACACACACACACACACACACACACACACACACACACACACATATATATATATATATATATATATATATATATATATATATATATATATATATATATATATATATAAGTGTGTGTGTGTGTGTGTGTGTGTGTGTGTGTGTGTGTGTGTACTAATTTATGCCCTCGACTGGTATAAAATTCACACATGCTTCCATTCATTAGAGCTAGTGATATTTTTCCCAGCCCTGAAAAGCAGGTGCTCCGCAACATTCTTTGTTGAGCCTCGTGCAGTAAAACACGACCATTCAGTCCTCTGCATATATTAACACAGAACCGCACTCAGAGTCGACATGTTAATTTGCCGTTATCAAATAATTAAATACAGGATATCAGAATAAAAATAAATGTTTTGTTGTTAACTATAGTACAAAGACTGAAGTTTATAATATGCACAGTGGAAAAATGAATCCTTTTGCAATCCAATCGGTACATCTCAAAACATTTAGTGCGCTATTATTGATTACTTCGCCAGCTGACTTATTATCTAACCGTAAAACAAGTAATGGATAGGTGCCTTAACTGATCGTACGCGTTATATATCATCTGAAAATTTTCATTCATAACTGTTTTACACGGACTTGTTAAGGGTTTATACATAGTTTGCTATCATAACGACTTTTTATCCTCCACCTTAAATTTAGTTGGGAGTAAGTCTGATATTCCGCCATATCACATTTAAATTTGTGCTTTCAAAATTAGAAATATTTGCAAGCCATGCAAGAAAATGTCTTTGCGACCTTTATCACACAACTGTCACGAAGGTCAAACATTAGCTAGAGGTAGTGTTAACAACACCAAAGGTATACGTTAAACGGGATTACATTTAAGACTTGAGTATGACTGCTTTTTATAAAAACGGAATGCTTTCTTCTCTATGACGCATATATATATATATATATATATATATATATATATATATATATATATATATATATATATATATATATATATATAAAACTTCTGAAACTTTCTGCGAAGAGACAGGAGAAAATTTGTTTGAGCATTGTGTATATGAAGACAAATGTCATTGGAAAACAATTCCAATACCTTTATGATTTTTTCATGCAATTCCTTGTTGTCACTTCGACACATGTGGACAAAATGTTTCACCATAAATTTTGTGCTCTCGGTTTTTCCGGCCCCGGATTCTCCGCTAACGATGATAACCTGATCTGTCTCGGTCTCTCGCATGCGCCGAAATGCACGTGCAGCGATATTAAAAACATGAGGAGCTGGTATTTCTGAGAAGTTGTGCCAGTCATATTTTTTGTGTTCCTGTTAAAGGAAAAATCATTTCTTCATAAAAAAGAAGTTGAATAACTACCACTCTGCTTGAAGACTTGATAAGTCCAATGAAATAAATAAAACAACAAGAACAGTTGGCTAGATACAGATAGTTGCAGTTGTCATTGTAACACTGTACATGTGGGTCAAGATTTTTTCTGGTCCACAGCGTTCAAACTGTGGCAATGGATTCAATTTATAATTGCTAGCAAAATAAATAAATATTTGCAAAGCTATCAATGACTTGTATATTCTACTTATGAGTATTGTTATTCCATAAGACATTGATTACTCGTGGAAACATTTGTCATCTGATGGTACGTTTGCCAATCATGGCCGGATCGGGGATGGAGGATGTCCGGACCCTACGTCGAAAACATGTTACAAACACACAAACGTACACTCACTTGTTACTTGCAATTGTACAAATGTTTTATTGTTGGGCACATTTTTTTGATATTATGCACACTCTGATTAAATAGAAATGTAGACTTTTGCTTTAGTGCTCTTTCGAAGAAAGTCAGGAACATTTGTCAAATTTTGGAACCCTCACTACCACCCCTCACCCAACACTTGACCTGATCCGGCCTAGCCAACAGTTGTGTTTCAAGTCATTGTCTATGTCTTTTTACGAGTCCAAGAATGGGACGATTACCTTGTACTATTTGTTATGTTCGACTGAGCGAACAAATATTTGCTTAAGAGTCTAACTCTCCATATTCATTGAGAAGGGTCTATCTCCTGAATGGGGTGTGGATTAATTCCAATTGTCTAATTTTCCATATCCAGTGAGATGGGTCTATCTCCTGAACAGGGTGTGGATTAATTCCAATGGTCTACCTTTCCGTATCCAACGAGATGGGCCAATCACCTGAACGCAATGCGAATTAATTCCGATGGTCTAATTTTCCACATCCAGTGAGATGGGTCTATCTCCTGAACGGGGTGTGAATTAATTCCAATGGTCTAACTTTCCGTATCCAACGAGATGGGCCAATCACCTGAACGCAATGCGAATTAATTCCGATGGTCTAATTTTCCACATCCAATGAGATGGGTCTATCTCCTGAACGGGGTGTGAATTAATTCCAATGGTCTACCTTTCCGTATCGAACAAGAAGGTCTATCTTTTGAATGGGGTACGAATTAATTCCAACAGTATAACTTTCATTATTGAATGAAAAGGGTCTACAGTCTGAATGAAGATAGGTTTAATTCCAATGATCTAACTTTCCATATCCAAGAGATGGGTCCATATCCTGAACGGGATGAGATTAATTAATATATGTTCCAAAAATGTCTTTATCCAACAAGGAGGGTCTATCTTCTGAATGGGGTGCGGATTAATTCCAGTGGTCTAACTTTCCATATCCAACGAGAATATTTTATCTTCTGAACGTGGTGAGATTAATTTGAATGTTCCAACTTTCCGTATCCAGTGATAAGTGTCAATCTTCCGATGATGCAGTGGATTATTTCCAACGGTCTAATTTTCCCTATCCAATGAGAAAAGAGAGTATCTGATAAACGGGGTGAGGATTAACTCCAGTGTTCTGACTTTCCATATCCTTTATCAAGGAGCAATCTTCTGAACAGGGTGAGGGTTCGTTTCAGTGGTCTAATTTTCCATATCCAATGAGAAGGGTCTATCTTCTGTACGGGGTAAAGATGAATTGAAATGGTCTAACTTTCCATATTCATCCAGATGGGTAGATCTCCTGAACAAGGTGGAGAGCGAAGTGGGGTTGGGATTAATTCACAGCACATTACTAGTTCTTATAACACTATTCCTGGGAGCCTTCAAATTAACCCGTAGTATAAGCCAAAACATGTTATATTACATTCATTTGTTCCTATAACACTATGCCATGATAATGAAAGGGTTCGGTTACTTCGCTGTACATTGCTTACTCTGTATAACACTATTCTTGGGAGTAAATATAGTGGTCGTATTACAAATCAGCCACCTTGTATTGGATTTGTTCCAACATCATTGAGTCATAACAGTGCACGAAATACTCAAAATTGAGTAGATGCTAATGATCATAATGCTATCAATAGCCACAAGCTGAAAGTAAGCGAGATAAAATAAGTAATAATAATCAAACAAATTCAATTAATGGAATAAAATCTACGATCATATATACCCACTTTATATTAGAGACATCTATATTCCGAGGGGCGTCACTGTACCATTCTGACTTTGATAGTTTTATTAATGTACCAGCATTAGTAATGCAGATACTAACCCATGATATGTAACATGGTAATTCTGTATTTTTCTCTAATCTACTAAATTTAGTAGGCAACATTCTTCCTATGTTCTATTTTTGTCCGTAGAAAATAAGATATAAAAAAACACAAATAGCGTAGACTTGATTTCAGTTCTTTAATAAATTACTAGTTAGAAATCTTACTTACATTTTCTCCAAATATCGGCAGTTCCTTACAGGGGTTCAGAGCTATTAGGATGTCTCCACAATTTGTCTAGAAAGATAACAATAGCGTACAATTGCATGTTTTGTTCCATTTGTCTTTTGTTGTTGTATTGTCATTTTTTGGAGTTATAAACTTAATGTAACTTAATACGGTCAGCACGGCATGGAAGTATTCAAAATTACAAGTAGAAAACCGATACAAAACATCTCACTATGCTCAACTACTCTTATCTAGATCATTGAAAGCACAACTTCCTGGTTCATGAACTAATTATTTCCATTCGAGTGTCTCAAACTATTCAATGGACCCTGTTCATAGTGTATGTTAAGAATCGTGTCACATAGGGAAAAAGAAGCTTCAAGTTAAAGCTGCACCAAGCATTAGTGCGACAGGTATGCGCGTATCATTTAAAAAAAAAAAAATTATTAGCCACCTAAAGTTGTTCTTAGAATAAATACCGACAATGAGTAGAGTATCATTTTAAAATTGCAGTTTTCTTATGCGATATGGATAGGTGAACATCCCTAGAAAATGTTGTTAGCGAACACTTTCGGGTTCAGTCTTGTTTTTGGAAGTTCAGCAAAATGAGTGCATACGCTAAGAAGCAACCTAGATGGATGACTCAAGCTGCACAATTGTAACTATTTTTGTACTACATTTGTCAGCTTCATTGTAACAAAGAAAGCCAAATAAACCAATTGTTTCCACAAGGTCCTTGCAAACATATTATTTCATGGCAGTGAAATGTCTAGAGAGTCGACAACGCTACCTAGGGATACGTTTGTTGTCTGTTACAGACGACACAAGAAATAATCATGGCTACATTTGAGATTAATATATAGAGAAGTAAAGAGACAAGTCATGAAAAGATGCAATGGTTGGAAAAGCGAAACTTTGGGATGAAAATAGAGAAGTAAAGAGACAAGTCAAGAAAAGAAGTTATGGTTAAAATAGAGAAACTATGTGAGGAATATAGAAAAGTAAAAACACAAGTCAAGAAAAGAAAGGAAGGATGGAAAAGATAAACTTTGGGGTGAATATAGAGAACTAAAGGCACAATTCAAGAAAAGAAGCAATGGATGGAAAAGAAAAACTTTGGCTGAATTATAAAATAAACACCGAACCATCAGTCAATGATTATCTGAATTCATTGCTCTATTTTGTCCTTTACAAAACCAGCTGTACGCCATGGACGAAGAAATAGGTTCCTTCGTGTTATTATACTTTTGATCACCATCATTTACAGCAGTTAACGATAATGCAAATATATAATTTATGTGTTTAATATAACCCTGAGTGTATGTCAATACAAAATCTAAGCACGAGGAGAAACCATAAAGTATTTTATCAGAAAAAGAATATTAAGTAAAAAAGCACCGATTTGTCAAGTACACAATTACAAAGCAATACATGTTATTGAGCTTGTTACCGCCTGACACGTACTCAAGCTTGACGCGCTGAATGAATGACTCTCACAACTGATGATAATCAAGGGTAATGTGGATTATTACATTATCTCCTTTATAGAAGGTGAGGTATATGGTGTTTGCCATATATATATATATATATATATATATATATATATATATATATATATATATGTGTGTGTGTGTGTGTGTGTGTGTGTGTGTGTGTGTGTGTGTGTGATAAACTATCATTGCCGAAAGGCCTGTTCATGTCTGCTGGTGGAAGCGAATCGTCTTAAATTCAGGGACAACCCACTAAACTTGAACTACAAAAATTAAAAGGTGTCTGAGAAGAAATAAATTTTAATAGCTAGATAGAATTATCTTTACCCTATTCCTGAGGTCAAAAGCTCGAGCAAGTGTGACAGGCATACGCAAAACAAACGAACAAACCAGCTGGATTTTGTCAAATTAAATTACCTGTAATGGACTTTAAAGGTATAAAATTACATTGGATAATCACAGTACACTATGTCCTCAATGTAACTTGCATCACCTATTGGGCTTATTTGTAGACTGGACACGGGAAAATGGTCAAGGAAAGGAAAATATTGTATTGGACACGGGAAAATGGTCAAGGAAAGCAATAAATTATATTGGACACGGGAAAACGGTCAAGGAAAGCAAAATCTTGTATTGGACAAGGGAATACGGTCAAGGAAAGCAATAAATTGTATTGGACACGGGAAAACGGTCAAGGAAAACAATAAATTGCACTGGACACGGGAAAATGGTCAAGGAAAACAATAAATTGTATTGGACACGGGAAAACGGTCAAGGAAAGCAATAATTTGTATTTGCCAATAGAAAGTTTTGTATCCAGTTCATTAAGGAGGAATACAAAATTTTGGAACAAAGAGCATAAAATACTATTAAAATATTTTAAAACATTTATAAAGAAAATATATTTATATGGAAAATTTGGAAAACTAAATATGAAACAATGTAGTGTAATAGAGAAAATACAGGCTATGTTTCGTTTTAATATATAACTTATTCCATGCTTATTCCGAGGTAGTTTTATGTTTTGTTTTTTTTTTATAAAATCAAATGTGTTATTTATCGAATCCGTGTACAATGTCTTCATGTGTTTTTTTTTTATATCCAATACGATTATGCTGTGACTTTGAAATCATACACTCAACACCTATGCTCTCTGTGTAACCACTTAATAGGCTTACCCCTCTACTGACTTAATTAGAATGATGATAATCTGTACTTGCATATTATACATTTATATTTTTGATTTCAGTGTTGAGGTAAAGGCTGTTAGTAACTTGTAAAAGCCTTTAGTCAAACTGTGTACACGTTGTAATGTAATAAGTTTAAAGTAAGGCATAATTAAATACAATTTTTGGAAAGAAAAACGATTCTCTAAAGCAAACACGGGGAATACAAAACAGTGACCGTCTTTATAATTGGTAATATCTTACACGGACACTAGTTAAGGCCATAACCGTCCCTCCAATGTTTTGGGACATTGCAGTACAGGGAGGTTATTTAGTACTCAGAAAATTGGAGTAATGTGTATTTCCCCTGGAAGCCAACCCGAGCTAATTGACTGACGTACGAAGTAATAATATGCATATTGATAAAAGAAGGAAAACATACATTAAGAAAACAAAGGAAGAAGTACAAATAGCATTCTGATAGAGCTGTTGTTGTTGTTATAGGGTTTAACGCCATTTTTCAGCACAGGATAGGCTATACATGGCGGCCAGTATTAATGGTGGAGGAAGAATCCGGGAAAACCCCGGAAAGAACCACCGACCCACGAGAAGCTACCTGCAAGCTTTCTCACATACCCACACTGGCCGAGCCCGAGACTCGAACCCACGCATACAAAGGTGAGATGGCAGTGATCCATAACGGTGAGCGCTTTAGACCACTCGGCCACTCGGGGCCCCCCATTCTGATAGAGTAAATTCAATGAATGATCATTTAGAGTTTAATTCATTAAAATACATGAAAGCAACCAATGACGTGCCATCGTGATCTGATAGTCGGAATATTATCAGGTAGTGGCTTATACACCCTAAGCCCCATTTGCTATACATTCCCAGCACGGGAAAACCTGTTAAACGAGATCGTGAAAATGATCAGTTATAATTCTAAACTTTGTTCAAGCATACATTCACTTGGCGGAATCCGATTACTGCTCTGAATGACATTAAATTACCTTTATGACTTTAAACACTATTTATTTCACGTATACATATATTTGCAAAGAGGAAGAGAAAAACAGTCAACTGGCACCACACATACTGAACGAAAACATATCAGAACCCTCAATGCATAACGTACTGAATAGGCATTCAGTAAGAACACAAACTACATAAAGGACGCAATACACCATGCAGAGTACGTATTCAGTAAGAATACAAAATACGCAAAGGACGCCATTCAAACAATTAATGCGATGTCCTTGGACCATTTGAATGCATCTGCTCGATATACATGCACATACACAGTGGCGGGTGAAATTGCACTGACGATTTCACAACCACAGCTGATTCTCATTCCTTTTTATTACCTTTCTTTTTTCATTAAGTTTGAAACATTGGGAACTTGTGCCACTTAAAAATATGGATGTCAAGTTTTAGACATCTGGTCTGTAAAAGAAAGTATTCATTAGTATTAGTGTTCTAGAAGACAATATTATGCTTCTTTATTCCCCACATGTATACACTTATATACAAGCACAGTCTTCTTGTGTGTGCTAATTTCCTTGTTGTACCTGCTCAGTTCTACATCTGAATACAGAGGTGGAAAAATAGCAAAGATAAATATAATATTAATCTCTCATTATATGCGACTATGCGAAGGGAGGAATGTTTCTAGGTAGAATTTTCTGGCCAGCGGAATAGCTAACTTTACTTGACAATATGGCACAGGTGTAAATTAATGTGCAATTATGTTATATAGTGTGGTATGGTTAACAGTGTCTGCTAAACTCAAATGCAAAAATATCCAGTTTCTCATGGAAACTATTTCAAATGAATAATGCATTTATATTAAACATGCAAATTTCCAAGGCATATCGTCTGTGAAAGTTATTGTGCTTTTAAATTAAGTAACTAAAAAGACAATGATGCTGATATATCTAATATCTTGTATTAATCGTTGTACCAACATTCCTTGCTATTTATCCAATCATTCGTCTATATGAGTATTTACCTACGTACCTACGTACCTAATAACCCTACCTACCTACCTTAATTTATACGTAGCTACCTTACACAGCAACGTCCCTATCTATCTATCTATCTATCTATCTATCTATCTATCTATCTATCTATGATTTTTCTCAAAATATATATTGAACTGATCCGTATTACAAGTTGCACTCTCTTGTTCAAGAAAGTATTCTCTTCTGCAACTGTACACATCGTGTATGAGAGAGAGAGAGAGAGAGAGAGAGAGAGAGAGAGAGAGAGAGAGAGAATTTTCCTACGTATATGATATCCTTCTCGTATCTTGTCTTCAAAACTTTCAAAGTAATCGTGTTGTCTAGTTGTTCCAGCTGGGACAAATCGTCTGTATTATCAGCCTTCATTTTGTTACTTCCAGTTCTGACTTAGGTATGGCGCCGTGGCCTACGTAGCAGATATAACTCGAATTCCAAACGAGACTAGAATGATCTACCATTCGCGCATAAAAGTTTTATGTGTGTAATTGTAACAGAAATTCTATCTTGTCGGAAACTTTCTCACGTTCTTAAATTTCGTAAAATATGACAAAATAGTTTCTATTCATGTTCTTCTTGGTGTTCTTTATATGGAATATATATATCGTTTGTTTAAATAGCTAAATATATCTCAGTAGTCTTAATCCGTCATATAGGTTTATATATTGGTACAAATATCGATTACATACCACACAACGTTATTTAGACGATATGCTTCATTAACATTCAACGTAATATATGTTTCTTAACACTTGAATTTCTCAGTTACGTGTCTGTGCATGACGTACGTATGCTCATATGGCTTGCCTTGGTACAGAGTAACGTAATACTTCTGTTGTTGATTCCTCTCAAAAGCCTCGTGTAGAAAGCTCTAACAATGTAAATACGGGTCTTTTACGGGGTTCGGCCATTGAAAGGACTATGGGCGATACAATGATTTATACATGTATGTGCATATCTCATCCACGATTCAGGTTAAGCGTAGGCTATGTTGTACCTCGAGAGAACAAATACTTTTGGGTCCAGAAAGAAACTTGCTTTATAGAAACTGCTCTCTGCATAGGATCCGCAATAGCCTCAAAAAGGTGTTCATAACGTCAAACTGTACTGACATTTCAAGTTGCAAGGAAACTTTGGATTGTTTGGATTGTTTATGAACATTGATTGAAAATTCAGGCCAATTAGATTTTTTTTTTCATTGTGTATGCATGTTATTATTTCACATGCATCTATTTGTAGCAACAACTGAAGAACATAGGGAGTGAATTCATTGAAAGTTTCGTGTAACCGTTAGGTCATATGATGGCATCAAAAGAAGCGTGTAGGAAATGGAGCATGACGGTTACCACTAGACAAAGACCAGGTTCATGACAGTTACAAAATATACATACAATAGTAAGACTCATGTAACCAGACTGATATCAACAGAAGCACCTTGAAATAGAGCACGACTGCTGCTAATGCAACCGTGCAACAACCATGCAGTTTACTGATATACAGACCGCTCCGGCGGCCTTGTGGTTAGAGAATCCGCCCCGGATGCCGGATGCGGGAGGTCTCGGGTTAGAATCCCGGCCGAGTCATACCAAAGACTTCTACAAATGGTACTAATAGCTGCCTCGCTTGGCGCTCAGCATTAAGAGGTTAGTGTTAGGACTTGTCGGCCCGGTGTTAAGATAAAGTGACTGGTTGGGACATGATGCTACATGTCTGCTGCATGATGCCCAAGCGCTAGACAACACTAAAAAACGCCACACTACAGACATCAGAGCGAAATGACTGACAAATTGTTAAAGCTACGTTAAAAATCCAAAACACACGCGCGCGCGTGCGCGCGCACACACACACACACACACACACACACACACACACAAATACATATCAAATACCAAGAGTACAAATCAAATATCGATAGCTTTAAAAATAAACAGTAAGCCCTCTTGAAAGTGCCATTGGAGCAACAATACTCTGTGTGTGTGTGTGTGTGTGTGTGTGTGTGTGTGAGAGAGAGAGAGAGAGAGAGAGAGAGAGAGATGTGCCAATGTTAATCTTGCTCGAGCAAACATTACATGCAAGATCAACTCATCTTGCATTATCATCATTGACAAAAAAAGGCATCGAAAGTGTATCAACATAGCACAGTTTTAATAAATAGATATTTTAAATATCTAGGCATGTGCTGTATTTTCTTTCTCTTTCTTTCCTTTAATTTCAGTCTTCATTTATTTCTATTTTTGCCCCCATGTTCTTTTGATCAACAATAAGCATAATAAGCACGAAGGAGTTGTTGCCCTTGAAAATCATCACGCTTGCCTATTTCCGCATATGGATTGATAGAGTTAGCTAGCCAGCTAGAACTAAAAAATGTTTGCTAGATAGAAGACACCAGATATAAGAAATTGTATTTAATGTCAGGTATTACAAGGACTAACACATTAGCTCTGAATAGCTGTTACTCAGACATAATAGATAGATATAATGATAACATTTTGTCAGAAAAATGCTTTATTGGTGGAAGGATGTTTGAATATGTGAAAGTAAAAAAAAAAAAAGTTGAGAAAATACTGAGATCCGACGTATCGATAAATCTTTATTTTGGCATCTATTCTTCTCCCAAAAATATGTACGTATCACATTGAAGCATACGATATCTTTTCATTGACATGCAGAAAAACATATGCAGACAGACACAGGCAGAGACAGTAAGATCAATGAATAAATCAATCAATCTGTCCAATGACTCTTGTTTAATCGATAAGGCGAGCTCCTTTACAAACATAAAAGGTGAGAACAGAAAAAGAAAATTTAGTAATTCACATTAATGATTACAGTATACATGCCAAGAAGACAATGATACCCTTTGGACTAACAGACGCGATGAATGAACAAGTGGGATATCAACAACTAGAAAATGCATATAAATATACCTATCTTGAGACCGTAAATAAGGAAGGCTTTGTTCTTAAAATGAAGACTTGAAAGTTCAAAAGTTTTGGCAGTGGTCGGTCTGGGAAGTTGCTTTAGCCAACACTTAGTAGTCAGACCTGGAAATATACTCGTGATGCAAGGATGAGACACTGGTATGAACAGAAATGAAAAGGTTGAGACACCAGTACGCACAAAAATGAAAAGGTTGAGACACCGATATGAACAGAAATGAAAAGGTTGAGACACTGGTAGGAACAGAAATGAAAAGGCTGAGACACCAGTATGAACAGAAATGAAAAAGTTGAGGCATCGATATGAACAGAAATGAAAAGGTTGAGATACCGGTATGAACAGAAATGAAAATGATGAAGTTTTGTTTTATCCAGTCCCTTTTCGAGGTCAATTCTTACTTTATTTTTTTTTTTATTTTTTGTTACTGCGGCTCGTCGTTGCTTTGATTTAGATTTATGTGTAGCTCCGGTACAAATTTGTCAAACACGAAACAGTTAAAGTCATTGTAAATTTTTCTTCTGAACAGACATGATGTGACAACATTATAAAGTAGGTCGGCATACCGCTTACTAAAATTTTTACCATGAGAAACATCAAGACAACTTTCTATTATTCACAGGTTAATTATCTGGTTAATTTGTGTTCATAATTATTCATCGCAATGTAGTACATAATGAGAGGGCGAATTTGTGATGGCATATGTCAGCTTCATAGAGAACATATAATGTATGTTAAGCAGGTTTCTAGTGAAGACAAAAGTTACCACAGAACCAGGAAAAAAATAAATGTTACAACTATTATGGCATATTATGACGGAACATTTACGCGCATGGGGTAAAAGGGCAGATAGATTATTTGCTCGTTATATTTGGGAATTTAGCATGAACAGCCGCACTAGTGGATGAATTATCAGTTATCCGATGTAATAACTGACATTTTGTTTCCTGCCAGATTATATAACACTTTTACCAGGATTTTCAAAATTTTGTTCGTCCAGGTCTGAAAGATTTTGAACTAATGTTGATTATGGTGCTTGTCATTTCGTTTTTCTCTGCCTGATTTGGTTTCTTTAATTACTATCTTTGAAAGTTGCACCCCTTTGAGATAGTCCATTAATATCAGGAGATTGATTCAATTGAGTATGTGGTTTGTTTGCAACATCAGTGCTTGACTTTACGCTTGGGTTTATGCTTGGAGAAGGAGCAATCCGTTTGGGAGAAAAGCTTTCAAGAGAAGGTGCTGTGCAGTAAGTTGGCGCGACGGAGATTTTTGTCTCTGATGGGCTTTGATTCCCATTCACAGTACGCGAAAATGTCTAGTATGTTGACATATAGGGGCCTCTTCGTATCGATTTGTAATATCGTGGGGTGAAACATTCACAATGGTTGCAACTGAGGACGAGTTAATAAATTAGACGTTGTCGTTATTAGTGATATTCCTTGATCTGAATTTTTCTAGTGTTGAAATTATGTTCGTTATCCAAGGTTCCGATGTGTTAATCCTATATACACAGATATTTTAGAATCTATTCCTGTCCACAGACCCAAATGGCATACCAAGTTTTTGTGCATTGGATCTATCAAAGTTGCCACCTGTATCTTACAATTATGTGGACATGTCAGTTTTATAGAAGGACATGGAAAATTTGAGACTTTCAGTGGACATACTTAAGACGGTCCAGGCGGAGATGTTATGTGCAATGCAGCGTTTATGTGAACAGACCCAGCCGTGTTCGACAGTCAAACGTACTTTGCCACCCCATGTTAACTCGAACACAGTTCAGTCTGACATTGTTCTCACCGAGAATTCATCTGCAAAGCGAGGCTACAGTACAACATATCATGAGCTAATTAGTCAACCATGTAGGTCAACGAGGAATATCCCTGAATCCAGTCGTTCAACAGAAAGAACCGTTACTAGCAGCACACACGAAGATATGCAATGCACGGACTCAAACAGCAACGAGACTCGGATTACTGCATCAAAGACCTGCTCTGCCTTATGGGATACAACAGCAGAAATCCATGATAATAATAAATCAGATGACGGTGAATTAAACCAAAGCACAACTGCATTCAAAATGGTCGCATTTTCAGAAGACACCAGCGCCCAAGACGAGGATATGGAAAACGATAAAACTTTTGCTAGAGTAGCAAGTTCTCTGCGGAACAACGACCTCTGTATGGCAGCATTTCCACGCAAAACATCACGCACAAATCTGCATCAACGACGGCCTAATAAGTTTACAAACGTCCAAACCACACACCAGTTTCCAAGAAGGCGTGCAAGTGTTACCATATGAAAAGCAGCGTCCTCAAAATTGCGTACAGTGCGTCCAATGCGACAGAGATATATATTCGTGACAAGACTTGTCCCCGAAACCCAGGAATCTGACATTTCCTCACATATTGAGCATTACTCTGGAGTTAAACCAACCCAGGTGGAAAAACTACAAACGAAATTTAATACCTATGCCAGCTTCCAAATCACATGTG
>JAECUM010033746.1:0-64599 GCA_016617855.1 Megalonaias nervosa
TTAAATAACGAAAGGTATATTTAGCTTATGATCATAATTTTTAAATTTTAAGACTTTTTCTTTTTCGCTGGCATAGTTATTCTTTAAACGTTGATACAGTATTTAAGATGTTCCTGTAGTTTCTCATTCTTAGAAAAACCCTGCAAACATCTGTAACAGAAATATTTCTTTTTTTATTTTTATTATACTGTCCGCCAACTAAGCCGTTAAAGTTTTTTATCCAAACGTAATGTCCTTTATAAAATAATAAATTTATTGTCTTTTGTGTAGCAGTCTCTGAAATATATCTTGGATAAACATTTTCTCGCTCATCTAGTCCGAAAACATTTACTGAAATATTGTTTTGTGTTTCAAACTTGGTATCTGATTTTCTGCCACTGGAAAAGTTATTCCGTTAAAATCTAGTTCGTCTTTGTATGGCAAATACTTTGCAATTCTATCGCTGTGGTCACTCTGAGGATGTTTCGCAGACAAAATTGACCAACGAAAACATTGATTGTCGTTGTTTTTGACATTTATACAGCATTTTTTTGTTTTTAATTTTTTGATGGAGATCAATGTAAGAACTACCCCGCAGTATGTTATATCTTGCTGTGTGAATTAAAACTTCCTTTATCATCTCAAATTTCCAACCTGACCCAGATGAAGTAAATTCCTCCAATTTATTTATTTATATGTCTTGGTGTATTTCATTGGAGATCGTGGCAATAATATGTTCCAGTTAATATTTTTCGTGATTTAGCTGTTAGATATGGTTCTGTAATTTCGCTGTCGAAACTTTTATTTTCAAAAATTATATCAAGTATATCTTTTTGAAGCGCATGTAACTTTGATAAAATCATATGATATTGTACTATTAGTTTGATACTTTTGTGAGCTGCAAGTTCTTGAGCTATAACTGGTTGTAAACGATGATATAAATTTGTAGAGTTAACATTTGCTAAAACATTTTGATTATCAAATTTGTAACTGCTGTCGTATCCGGAAAATGCACTAGCAATTTTTTTTGCTTTGATAATGCTCTTTTTAGCAATATCTCGCAATTTTAACATTATATATAGTATATTTTATATTTAATTGAAAATTACGTAAAAATCAATTAGAGATATAAAATTCCTATATATATATATAATGTCAGATATTCTGAGATATATGAGACTGACAGCAACCGAGCAAGAAACTTATCATCTTCACCCAAAGTACAACTTATATGCAGGTAATGCACTTGGTTCGGTTATTTGTATAAAATCTAAAAAATCTGTTGGTGTTTCAACTCCGGCAGGTATGATAATTTCAGTAAAAGGAGATAATACAGATATGACCGAAATTTTCAGAAAAGATTTTATTTATAGTTTGTTTTGTGATGACATCCCAGCTGGACAGCAAGTCTATAGAGTAAATGGCTCGATTAGCGATGACAGTATTGAAAATTTATCATTACAAAATGAGTTTCAACCTCATAAAGTATTTGATCTATATGAGGCTAACGATCGCGGAATTATTCGACATAAAAAAACTAAAAAGGTATTAGAAAATTTAAATAGAGATGGATATTTACATGTGATGGTACGTGGAACTAAAACTGATCAAGTTTGTTATTACAGTCACAGATTTGTGTTGGAATTTTTAACGGCGCTATTTTAAATAATTTAGTTATTGATCATATTAACAAAATTAAAACAGACAATCGCATTGAAAATTTAGATTTGGTAACACAAAAAGAAAACACCAGAAGAGGAGCCGGTTATGATGGTTCCAATTAAAAAAATCCTAAAAGATCAATTATATCAGTAAATCTGGAGACTGAAGAAGAAATGAAATTTAAATCAATTTATTCTGCTGCAAAGCATCTTAAAATTCATCCGCAGCGAGTAAACGATGTGGCTGATGGCGTACATAAATCAACAACGTCAACGTCAACATTTGATAGATTTAGTTTCAGATGTGATGATTAATTATATTTCGTAATTCTGTCTTAGTAAGACAGCTGTGGGAAACATCAGGATATCATCACGGTCAAATTTTAATGTTATAAACGCACTATCATTAAGTTTATTTTTTTCTGCTGCTGTTAGTAATATCCTATCATTTTCGCCAGACATTACAATAACATTAACAGAATAAGCACTATATCCCGACAGACATTTTCTAACTGCCTCAGATAATTCTCTGTAATTTAATATATTAACTTTTATATGATATTTTACTTCTGGAGATTTCGTTTCTGTTGTTATTATTATTAATTAGATAAAAATATATTATAATATGAACTTGATTAAGCGACTTGCTGATATATATGCAAACGACAAAGTCGCCAATAACACAATCGCAGACGTTTTCAACCTAGTCGCAGGAGATTTTATCTCTGGCGATATAGACAAATTTTCTAGCTATTGCGAAGATGATATTTTGTACAACAACGAAGATGATGATGAAGTAGTTGCTGTCGCTGACAGAAAAAATTACAGCAGGCCGACAACTGGACGATATAATGTTAAATATCATATCGCTAAAAAAATAATAAAATTTAATTTTACTGTTGCTGAACAACAAATATTTTGGCAGCTTATCAAACCCTTTCTTGGTGTAAAAATAATTGGCCATCGAAGAAATAGAAAATATGATTTTATTTTTGTTAAAATATTTAATTTAATGCCAGTCGATAATACAAGAAAATTACATTTAATTTCGTTATGTAAAACTATCAAATGTAAATCTGTACTTGTAAAGTACAAACAAATTTATAATAACATTATTGGATCGACTTAGTTGGTACCCAGCTATTAAATTTATCACTATATCCTCTCCATTTAACTAAACTTTTATCGCCGCGCTTTCTGATAACTTTTTCAATAACAAATATATGTTGGGAAGTTTTCTGAAGTTCCTGCTCGTAAAATCTACCAGTTATAGGTTCACCAAATAAATCTTTTAACGCATATGTCACTGGTATTGTTAAAAGTACTTTATCAACAACAAATACTTCTTCGCTCCAATTTGGAGTAAATCCTTCTCAAATGTTTTTTTTTCGTCAGAGAAATTCTAACTTTTTCACCAACTTTAAATTTATGTCTTCGATACATGTTTTCGTTTGCTAATATTGGATTTTTAATTGTGTCATCTGGCGACATTGTGGTAGTTCGATATTTCGTGTTATTCTATTCATCAACAATGTTCTGTAAATTGTCAATATATTTATTTGTACTTTTAGCTGTCAAATACTTATGAATTTTTTCGTTTAGCGTGCGATTAAATCGCTCGACGACAACGCTTTTACCTTCATTTCCTGTAACATATTTTTTTATATTATTTTGGAGCAAAAACTGCTCGAACTTTTTATTAAAAAATTCTGCTCCGTAATCAGTCCAGATTCTATTTGGTTTTCTTTCTGCAGTTGTTATTATTTGTTTTAGCTCATCAGTTATCGACTTTCCTGTCTTATCTGAAACTGGCACACTAAAAGCATATTTGCTAAAAACATCTATGCCATTAAAAAGATATCTCTTATTATTGTTAAATTCAGCTAGATTTGACACATCTACTAAATCTATCACCCAGATATCGTCAACGGCATGTGCGACAACTTTACGTCGTGGAAACTTTTTTTTTTAGGTCTGTGCAGCTCTATCGCAAGATCATCATACAACTGTCCAAGCCGAGACTCTCCGAGTCCAAGTTTGTATTTTGCTCCAATAAAACCCTGTTCCAAATTTCTATCAATACGTTCTCGTAGCTTGTGAAGCAGGCCGTTTGCAGGTTTCATATCACGAAGTTCGTCAAACATTACTTTATCACAGTCTGATTTTGAGTTATCTACACGAACGTCATCAGGACGTTCTATATCACGATGGCAGATATCATGGCGCATTGCTATTACATCAACTTGATTGTAAGGCTCTTGTCCTGGTAATGGATTATCGTTTTCATCTAATTGTTTGTCTAACGGATTATAAGGTCCAGTATATTTATGGCCTGGCAATGTCCAACCGCCTTTTGGTTTCGGCAATTTGCCAATTACTTTATGTATGTCTATGCCTGTTCCTATTATTTCTCTGTTGTTACATTGTTGACAGTATGTGACAATTTATTTTGCTCAAGACATAAATCTCTGTCAGAATCGCACTTGCATATCGTTATATATTTTCAGATTTACAATAATAACTTTCAGTCGTCTACTAAAATAACGTCCCTGACAACGTCAGAGCATCCAGCTCCGGACAATTTCCTCAAAAACATACTTTTTCTTTTTCCACAGATTGCGCAAATATTTTTTAGCATCATCCTGTTGTTCTTTGTTTTTTCTGTTGTTTCATTGATATTTTCTGTTTTAGTTTTACATTTGAGACAATATGTTGACATTATATATACAAGTTTAGATAAAATTACTAGTAACAAAATTGGGAAAATTATAAATAATTTTCTAACAGGTAATTTTGCCAATTTTACAAGTTTAGATAAAATTAATTGTAATCTCATCATTGGCGTGAGAAGGATGCTTGTCAAACTGTAAAATAAATTTTAAAAAATTGGAATCCGATCTCCTGACGTTGTTAGGGGATTTGGACATTTGTTTAATGAACATCACGCAATAATACCCACAAGCAGAAGTTCCAACAGGCTGAATTTGATTAGACGAATAATTTAGTACTTTATATCTGGACATATATTTTTTTTATTGCGTCGCTCGGTGGAAGTCCAAATGAGTCAAAATAATTGTTATCAAAAACTGCTACCCAATGTGTGCCAGATCCGTCGTTGAAATCTTGTATATTTATCACACACGAACCTACAGCTGGTACAGCGCTAAGTTCATCTATAGAATAAACTCCGTGGAAATTTTTTACTTGTTTTAGCTTATCAAGTATATCAAAGTTACTTAACGCAGGAGATTTTATCTCTAGAGGTTTCATCTCCGTGTGCCCGGCAATGTTAGTCCTCGTCCTATTCCCAGTAGATTTGGCAGCAGACTTCCCGCTACTCCCGCCAGCAATGATCCTATAAATCCGCCTCTGGTTGTTCGTCGCGATCATGTCTTATTTTTCGTTGTCTTTCTTACCGTTTTTCGTCGTGGCATTATATTTATCAGTCCACATAAATTAAACTGAAAAGTTAAACTGAAAAGTTAAACGGAAAGTTTCTTTATACTACAGCCAACAATACCACTGCCGGAGACACTATTTCTGATGACACCATCGCCTGAGACTGCTTTTTTCGTTGCGTCAGATACTGCGCCAGACGCTGCTGCTAATCTTAATGTACCTAACACCGGCAAAAGTTTTGGTATTAACGTTTTGGCCATTGCAGACAGTGCCGGACCAAAGAAACCACCTTGTTTTGCCATCGCAGTTATATGTGTGGCACTTAAATTTAAAACAAAAGATTTGCCGCGGTTATACTTATTTACTTGTTTTTTGGTTAACATTAATTTTGTTAAAGTAACCGCGACTTTATTGCTGTCGACTTTTAATGATAATTGCCTCTTCTTTGCAACAGCATCTGCTAATTTTTTAACTTGACCATCAGTCAAATATATTTCTTTTACAATATATTTTGTCATTATATACAGATTACAGATTAAACTTGCAAAATTGGCAAAATTATCTGTTAGAAAATTATTTATAATTTTCCCAATTTTGTTACTAGCAATTTTTAAACTTGTACTGACATTTTACCTCCAACAGAATCAATTGTTATAGATCTGTCGCTGATCACTAACGCATGCACGTACAACTGTGCTACTGAACTGCTCCAAGTGTCCAGGTAATTTCAATATCAGCTGTCGAATCGACAGCTCGCTCGCTATGTTTACTAACATCAAAATAAAATATCGGATCAAGTGTACGAAATTCCTCTACTGATATCTGAGATCCGTCTCCAACACCCTGATATTTTTGCACTGCGTCGAGCAGGTACATGTAAGGTCTAGTAATATTTTTATTAGCGTCATCTGCAAAATTGCATTCTATCACTCGTTCTGCATATTGCTTTGAATTTGTTCTAGCATATATTCGTCTAACATCAGCGTTATCAAATATTGCATTATTTTGTTGTTGGTTATCACGTCCCGCCTGCCGCTGAAATACAACAAATAATTGCCTCGGCAGTTGTTCACTTGATGTTGTTGTAACTCGCCCTGTGTAGTCGGTAGTATTTGGAACTGCTGTTTGATATATTTTATGTTGCTGAAAATAAATTCTGTTTGTATGTTTTTACAGCATATCATTTAATTCTGCCATTTTAGTGATCGACGGCGTTATTCGTGGCATCCACAGCGCAAGTTTGTTTATGATAAACTGTACATCAGCTCCGCCAGCTTGAAATAAAGAATCATTTTGTTCTGCCCGATCTAAAATAAGTGTATGTTTAACTCCACAAAATACCTTGTTATAATCGCGACAAAAGCCAAATATTGTACTTAATGGCAGCATCATTGTAATTTGACGTGATCCTGCCGCAAGTGCCTTTCTCTTAGCATAACCTTCATTGTAACGTATATTTTTTCTGACGATAGGAAATAAGTTATTAATCAAATTCAACATGTCAGTGCCGGTTGCAGCTGCACCTGGTGGTGTTATACCAAGATTATTGCAAGCTGCAGTACGTGAGACTCTTGTAGCTGCATCACCAGCGTCTGCACCTGGTTCGACTATACCTAGCGCAGCAGCATTAACAATAAGAAAATCTCTTACAATTACAACATTTGCAGCGGCATCAACTCCAGCCACTAAAATAGGTAGACCTTCAGCTGAAAATTCAGACGATGCCATAAAACCTGACCCACCACTTCCGGTATCTTTAAACCACATCATATCAGTTGCAGTTGATCTCGAATAATCATCAAAAAACGAAATTGCATTTAAGATTGTACTTGCAACTTGTAAGTGACTTGAAATATCTTCGACAGTTTGATTAGCTAGCTGATATCTGGCTCTTTTAAATAAACACCAGCCATTATTTATAAGAGCTACTTCTGTTCCAGCTGCAATTGCAACAGGTACATTAGCTATTGTTCTAATATTGCTTTGTGTGGCAGTAGAAATACATCTTCGTCTCGAGTATTAAATGTTCTGACACCAGTTTTATTTGGTTCATTAGAAGTTTCATCGAGATACTCAATATATTCAAATTCTGTTACAGTGTCATCGATATCATAAGTTTCTTCTAAATCGAGATAATTTTTAACAGACATTTTTTATTTATTAGATTATATAAAATTGTCATTGCGGCGCTGTTGCTTTAGATATTAATTTTTGTATAATCTGCTCGCCCTTTGGTGATAAAATTTTTTTTGTTGTTGTTATCATTGCACGTTTAGTTTTTTTCTGATATAACTTGTTTGATTGTCGCAGAAACCGGTGGTTTCTCGCCTTTTATTTTATCAGCAACCTTTTGTCCAACAGCAGTTCCAGCGGCAGATGCAGCTCCAGTTGCAAAAGCTTTTGACGCGTCAAGTGCAATTGATGCAACTTTATGCGCTATTCCCGGAACATTTTCAATAATTTTAGTAAATATATTTCCCAAAAATCCACCAATAATTTTTCTTCGGTAAAATATTTTTGTTTCATTATATCTGAGGTTATATCTGAGGTTGTATAAAAATATATTGTGCATGTAAATAGCAAGTGACAACCTCGTTATTCAAATCCAGCTGTCGTCCAGATTGATCTGTCAACTGCATATTTATTGCTGTTATTTGATTTTCAACATTTAGCAGATAATAAATAACTTGCCGTGGATTAATTTGCATGAGCGATCCCGGTGGAACGTCTGGCGAAAAACTATATATCGTTTGTCCTTTACTACCCTGGGCTGAGTAAGATCCAGCTGCAATGGAGCAATTTATCAATATTGTGTTTACGTCAGTTATATTTGCAGGCAAATCACCATCATACGTTATAGTTTGTTCTGCCACAGATCCATATTGCTTGTGAGCAAATCCTATCAGCGACGCTATGCTTGTTGCTGATGAAAAATCTATTATCAAATTATTTTTTAATGTTATTCTGGCGCGTAATGTGTTATAATTTGGTGTTAGCTCAAAATTGTCTGCAACTCCTCCATTTTTCGTTATTAATTCGCGTATCGTCTTATTTAAATCAGTTACATTGTAGGCTCCTTGCGGAATTTTAAATGTTACCCGAGAGCCAGGATTAAACGTAAATTCATCGTTTACTCCAGTTTTTACATTAGCCATGGAATGCCGACATGTACATGAAATTAGTCCAATTTCATATTGTTTTTCAGTATCAAGTTGTATTGGCGGAATATAATTTACTGAAAAATCTGCGCTATCTTTAGCGGCCGTACTAGAGTCTAGTAATAATGTTGTTGACATTGCTATTTATTATATTTTTATAAAATTAACATTTACAAAATTAAGCCGCGGTGTAAAATTTCGTATTCGTCAGATGTTGATAAATTTCCCGATCTCAAATGATCAAGTATATCAACAATTTCATTGTCAATTTCAGCGCCAACATTTCCGGCTTCCTTTGACGATATCAACAGCATTAATCTGCCTATCATTTCGGCAGTTGATGTATATATTATTGCACCGGTTCCAGATCTTTTACTCATGCGAATATTCTCATTATATTCAAACTCATCATAAAATTTTGCATATTCAGATTTTCCAGCTCTAAATTTCTTCGCCGTAGATATTAAATTAATAGCAATAACACCATTTCTAGCATGTTTAGAAAATGTTTTAAGAGCTTCTCATTTAGCTTCATTAATTTTATTATAAGCTTCTATTCCCTTTTTAAAAATATAATCTAATTTTTTAATAAAATCATCATATTTATTTTGCGACCATTTATCAATATTATCAACATCTTTAATATTATTTTCTTCCACAAAATTATCGTATTCTAATGTTTTTATTTTATCTGCTGTCATTCTTTTAATGTTCTCTTTACTTTCAGTTTCCCCTGGCGATATAACTAGTGGTTTTTCAATTTCTGCTGGTCTATCAGTTTCCACCAGACTCGCAGCTGATACTCTTTTTAAATCTATTTCTTTTGCAATTGTACTCAAAACATTACTGTGATGATCGAACTTTTTTTCATTAATTATTTGATTAAGAGCTTTGATATAAAGATCGGCGATAATGCCTTGTCGGTATTTTTCAATAGCTCTGTAATATTCGTTATTTTCCGGTACTACCAAATCGATCTGTTTCTTATTTTCCTCTGATATTTGCGTTAACTGTACAATTTTTTCTTCAGCATTATAATTTTTTTTTTTTTGAATATCGTATATTCTTGAATCTTTAATATTGTATTATAAGTTAAATATTTATACTCAAAATCTTCTATTTTGTTATTTGTATTTTTTAAATCCTTTTCAAATTGTGATAATCCTCTTGGAGAAGATTCTTTTCTCAAAATCTCCTGAAATACATCTCCTGATTCTTCAATTTTTTTCGTTATATCTTCTAACGTTCTTCTAATCGGCCCAACTTTTAAACTTGCTAATTTTCATTCAAATTCAAGTGGATTATTGATCAGCCGATTTAGTTCATTTCGTCTAGCAACAGGATCAGCAATATTTGCTACAAGAGCCTCAACCAATCTTCTTCTTTCTTCAGCAGATCTAGCAACAATTTTTGCAGCAGCTGCTTCTTGTTGTTCTTTAACAATTCCAACCAAACCTTTTTCCTGTAGTCGCTTAAGTTCCTCTTCTGACAGCGGCTTAGTTTCAGGTTGTTTTCCAAGTAGTGCTTCAGTAACTGGTTTTAAAACTGTAGCTGCTGTTTCTGCGGCAACTATCTGTCCACGTCGTGCTTGCTGTACTCGCTGCTTAAATTCTGCCTGAGATTGAGCAAGTGATTTTAGATCTTCTATATGTTTTCTGTATTTTGCTCGTTTATCGATTTTATTATATATAAATTTTATAACATTTTAAGAGGTAAAAGACATCTTACTGCAGATAATTTTCAATACAACAACGAAACATTTTAGTTGGATCATGTGTAAGTTTATCAAATAAGAAAAAGTTATATTTATCCGCTGTTGCCTTGTGGTAAAGTTCGATAAATTTATCTTTTGTCACATCGCCACATTGCTCGTTCGCGATATTTCTAACATCAACGTTGTCCAGTCCAGGAAATAATATAAAACATCCAGTATTTCACCGAATAAACCTGTCAACGTTATAGAAACCTTGGGCTAAATAAACAGAATTACATTTCTTATTACGTGACAGTAAAAAATATGATCTTATTTTATTCATCTCTTCATTATTTAGCGGAATATCGTCAGAAACTACTATCTTATGTTCGGACAAATCAAGCTGATTAACTGGAACAAGTTCTTCTGGTTATTTGATAATAAAAAAATCTTCACCAGCATCAAGATCATCACGAAGTTTGTTATTATATTCGTTAAGTAGCTCGTACTTATCTTGTTGTGGATTAAATGTGTAAATATAAATGCGATCGTAATTAAAATTATCGCCCAGCAGTAAATTCATAAGCAAATTTGTTTTTCCTGATCCTGTGCGACCAACAATAAGATAATGACAATCTGGAAGTTCAATGTTATGTTTATGTTTTACCAACCGCTCTGTATCAAAATTTAATATCGACGATTTTGCCATTGTTTGTTATATAAAAATTGTAAGACAATAAATAAATAATGAGCTATTATACAAAATTTGGAACAACATTAGGAGATTCGTCTGCTGTAAGTACAATAACAAACGGCAAGATTGATTTATCTGGTTACTTGAAAAAAATCTGGCGACACAATGACAGGAAACCTGTTTATGTCAAATCAACGAATACTAGGTTTAGAAACAGCGTATCCGACAATAAATATTGTTAATACACAAGCTGTTAGTTATGCACAACTAAATCCGTCGACAATAATAAACTAGACAAATCTGGCGGAACTTTAAGCGGTAACGTAGATATGTCAGGAAAAAAAATAATAAATTTGGAGACTGGATATCCACCAGCAAACTTAAATCAAACTCAAGCGGTAAGTTATTTACAGTTGAGGTATGTGGATAATAACAAATTTGATAAAACCGGTGGAACGGTTACAGGTAATATTAACATGTCAGGTCGACGAGTGTTAGGTTTAGAAACTGTATATCCACCAGCAAATGTTGATAACACACAAGCTGTAAGTTATACACAACTAAAATCTGTTGACGATAATAAACTTAACAAAGCCGGTGACACAATGACAGGTAACCTGTCTATGTCAAATTCAAAAGTAACTGGATTACCGACAACCTCACCCCCAGCTAATGAAACTGATGCTATTAGTTATGCTCAGTTAAAAGAAGAACTTACCCCATATTTTGAGAAATCTGGTGGACCAGTGACAGGCAATATAAACATGAGAGACAAAAAAATAACTACGACATATGTTCTAGTTAACCTTAATGATCTGACAAATAAAGCGTATGTTGATAGTGTATCTGGTGGTGGTATAAAACAAACTAAAAACAATGTTGGCGATATTCCAACACTTTAGAGGGAAAGTGATAACCGAGTTGGGTTTGAGGTAAGCGCATCTTCATATTATCCTGAAAATTATCCTTATTACGCTTTCTCTGATTGACACGAGTGGACGACCAACGGAGAAGTTGAAAATTTTTGGATTTAAATTAAATGTCCTACTGCAGTTGCTATTTGGCAATTTCATTTGCGCGGCAGATTAAACTCTAGTGTTGATCGAATTTATAATTGCCTGTTTGAAGTATCAAACGATGATATCGACTGGACAACATTATATAGTGCAGTAAATACGTGTATTACAACAGCACAATATTTTACAATCCCGATAGAAAATACTATCAACAAGTACTTATATTTCCGAGTTTATGTTATTGCTGCTGAACATCCGTTTCCAGGATTGACAGCATTTCAAATATACACTCTCGATGATCAAATTTAATCTAATGCTATAAAATAATGACAACACAATGGTTTATAGACATTGCGAGAAAATTTTATGATAATATTTTTAACCCCACCAGAAAGGTTGGAGACGATTCATTAGCGGCACGTGCGATAAATACCAGAAAAAATTTTCAATTCCAATGATAAACTCTCCATTGTCTGAAGAAGAAAAAAAATTTTGTTCGTGTTATGTATATTCGGGGACCACAACTAAAAGAAGCAATAGAAAATTTTGAAGCGACAAGTAGATACTGTTACCCTGACGATTGTAAAATGTTTTAAAAAGATATTGCTCAAGCTTGATTTTGGAAATTTAGATTTGATAATAAAATCGAACTTAATAGAAGATCGAGCATATGGTGAACGAGAAGATACGAAAAGACAAGTAAACGCTAGACATGATGGTCTCGACAAACTAGCGGAGTCTAGGATAATAGGAATAAGAAGGAACAAGAAGTTATATAATAGTTTTTTAAAACCAAACATTTTTAGGTATCTCGGCATGTACTACCACGACAAAGAAACCCTAATTAAAATTGTTACTATGACGGTTGATACGGAGTTGATTATTAAAGCATACTCAAATGCAATTTTGCCAATGATGCGAAAAAAAGACCCAAAATTTGATCCGATTATTGTTGACAGATCTCTAAAAATAATCAAAAATTGTAACAATGAAATTAATGATCTTAATGATATTGAGCAAGAAAAGTTTTTTGATGAAGTAACAAAAACAAAGTTGGAAGTAAAAATTGATTCTTATTACGACATAAGTGAAGAAGATGATATTCCATTTCCATCAATTCAGCTCTCTAGATAATTGTCATTACGAAATTATTATGATGAAATTGAGAAAATACTCACAAAACCATATAAAAAATTAATGTTAAAAGTAGCTGCTTCTATTGGTCTTCTAGAAATTGAACTAGACAAGCGTAATAAATTAATGCTAGCAAATTTCGTTGTCGCATATGCAATTATCAGACAACATCTTGTTCTCAAATATTTCACGTTAAATCAAATAAGCTTGGTATTAGGATATATTGATGAAACAGAAAAAGATTACAGTAATTTGGTGAATAAAATAGATTTGTACGAACGTGAAGTAGGAAATACTTTTGACTCAAACACTTGGTTAAAGAAAAATGAGGTACTAACAGATGAACGATATAAGGATACTTCGTCAGATGTTTATGACAAATACAGAATTTTTATAGCTGATCCTAACAATAATAAGTTCCATGAGTTTCTTGATTCGATTGCTGATACTAGAACTTTTAATATTGTATAAAAAAATTGTATAATGAAAAAACATATCATCGATTTCAATCATATTTCAGAAGAAATTACAAAACAAGATGTTGAAACATTAGTACAATATTATGAATTTTATCATAAAAACCTTTGGTGTGTAAAAGAATGTTATAAATACTACCGTAGAATACTTCGAGTAATATCATATTTGCCATTGTTAATGACTAGCTCTGGTATAATCTCAAGTGGAGCATTATTAAATCCGTTTTTGTTAATAATATCTGGCGTCGGTGTCTCTCTTTCAACAGCATGTAAAAAGATTGAGCCCAAACTTGAAACAAAAAAAAAAAAAAATTCTCGTAAAACAGCAAGTATTACCTACAAAAATTACTTGATCAGATACGATCTTACTTGCGAGGTGGAAAATACGATATGGACGATTTAATACGCGAGTTTCGTATTATTGACAGCATGTTAACAGATATTCTGCCAATGAGAGTCAGCAGGTATGAAAAAGATTATCATAAAATATGGTTACAACAGTAGATGTTTAATTTTATATATCATTGTCAAATAAAACATCAGTAGTAAACATATTGACGGGTCCTGGATCAGAGATACAACTCCCTCAAAACAAAAATGCCTAATTCATAAGGTATACAAATATTGTTTTACTAGGGGAGTTGGAGCTCTGGTCCAGAATCCGCTTTTGGTTTAGGATCAGCCTATTAGTTTACTACTAACAAGCATGGCAATGGTACACTCCCGCGCTATTCTGCTATAAACCCCCCGCCTCCACCCAAGGCAAACAAAACCCCAACAAAAACCGAAAAGCATGTTAGTTTTGCGAGCAGCTTTTAGAATTTGAAATCAGATTTGTTAAGCTTCAAGACAAAAAGCGAAATGTTTAAAATTATATTCGAAGTACGGAATATAGGTAGACGGTCGAGTCGATATATAGATAAATGAGTGGATGGATGGATAGATAGATGAATGAATAAATGGAAGAACATACGGAGAATAGATAGATAGATTACAGTATAATTACATCCCCTTATATAAAATGTATTTTGCAAGCGTTTCGGTCACTTTGACGCACAAAGATATCGACAAATTCCATATTTTATAAAATATCTAGGACGGGAAGATTAAATATTAAAACCAAGAATAGTTTAACTTCATGTTGTACGTCGCTCAGCAATGGAGTTTCTAAACCAGATATAAAATGCTCAGGATGAAGTGTTCAGCTGGAAGCCATATGTTTAGGTTGGTTCGAGGCTTTAGGGGATGAGAAGTTACAACCCTTTCTATACTAACTGAAATACTGTACATGGAGAACATAAAGCTATAAGTATCATATGAAATGTTTCAATGTGAAAAGCAAACGAAGAGGCTTAAACAGGAAAAACGTTCCCAAGACTGCTGTATTTTAAAATATAAATTTGCAGCAACAGGTTTCAAAGTTTTTCGTATGTTTTATATCAAAAAGAAACGGTAGCATTTATTACATTAATTATTGACATGATGTAGCCATCCTCGGACAGAATGACATTAGTTAGACAACATTGGGAAAATTTAGTTTGTTGGTTTATTTGGTCGTTTAGTTGTTTGTTTGGTTGGTTTAATGACACTTATAACACATTATTGGCTATAGCATGGCGAGGAAACTGGAGCTAGGTGCCGTTTCCAATGCAACACTAAGGCAGCCAACCCGTTATGCCATGGTTGGGTATCTAACCAACCACCCCTAAACTATAAGCCCGAAGCTCTACCAACGATAACCTGCTCTGGCGACAGCACCGTCTCTATTCCACAATAGTCTTTTATTAACGGAAGGAACAGAAAGTTAACGGTCTTGTCTTTCCTTTCAAGTTTCACTTACTACATAAATACCTAAATAGTTACAAGGCTTGTGTCAGCGTTTCAATATGTTTGTTTGAAAGATATATTTCTGCGTCAAAATCTTCTCCAAAAGTTATTGTAATTCTCTGATCTTTTAAGGTGATTGCGTTTGACCAGATTTCATGTAAATAAGGATACCTAACTCTTCTACTTTACAGTGTGATAGCATTAACCAGGTGATCAAACTTTTAAGACAGTCGCAATGATAAAAATGTGTGTGTGATATATATCACGTCCAAAATCTGCTATTTTCAATATGCGCAAACTTCAAAATATGTCAGCAGTTTTAAAAGAAAATGTGTCATTTTATCTACTCTTCAACTCCGACACAGTAACTGGACAAAAAAAAAGGGATGGGGTCAACTCATAAACTGATCTGTGGAAATTTTTTTCGAATGTTATCAAGCAAATGAAGGGGCTATACGCAAATAAAACAGTATGTTCAAAGATATTGCAATTCGATATGTATCCAGCATTCATAATTAACTTCGAATCGTTCGCCAGAAACCCGTAAATGTACATATACATATAACTGCATTGTATTATATTGATTATGTAAAATTCAAGGTGACTGTTGGCCATTCCTATAGAATTAACGTTAAATGGTGCGTTGTCATTAGATGGTACAACTAACTGTAGGTCATAGTCATCATAGACACTTTTGTATCTTCATGAATTTGATGGGCATGTTCACATTTAAAATCACCGCAGTCAGTAGGTGCATGCAGCAGAGGTTGCTTACCAGTATTTTACTAGTCTGAATTTCCTCTGACTCCTATCCGACCCACCCCTGTTTATTGATGAATAGATCTTGATTTTGATCAAGTTGGGCTAGCATGCTGGCTTACCTAATGGACGTTTATTCCAATTATCTATATCAGGCAGATAGGGTTTCAATAGAACCTCACTTCATTTTGATTGGCTGTTGAAAACCACCTCAATATGCTGCTACATTGTGCTTTCATTAACTTATTGCCGTATATCATTCAGCGCTAACACGTGCTGATACCCATGGATCCTCCACTGAAACTGTTGACGAGATGGGCGTGAGCAGCACGTGATTTACAGGCGTACTGGACGCTTGCTGAATATTCAGGCCTAATTCCTGTCACCCATGACACTCTCACTATATAACACATATAGATTCAAATAGTCTTAACTGAGACACACTTTTCACTATTCAGCTTACACAGAAGAATTAACGCTAATTTAAATGGGGGCAAAAGTCGAGATAAAATATTTTCATTCTGTATGAAGTGCCATGCTAATGAGCATTGCTTGGTTATCTCTTCTGTAGCGATAAACCACTTCCATGTTGAAGATAGGAATACGCTCTGACCTTCCAACCCAACAAAGCAGTCTAAATATCTAAAGTGGGGTAGGAAAGGACAGAGGAACCTTAGAATATTACTTTTCATGCTACGTTATTTTGTTTTGTATTTTGTCATGTAACATGGTGCCCTGATAATTAATGTTCAGCATGATGCGTGCATTTCCCTTTGTCACTTACGTTAGCATTCATAATTATGAGCACGAAAATCTTTGACAATGGGTTTATTTCGTAGAATGGAAACGAGTCAATAACTCCTTTTAATTTAATGTAATTTCACTGGTGTCCTTTCTTGGTACTTTCCTAAAGTAATAATATTGTAACAAGCCAGGGGTATTTTCTGGACCGAGCGGTGTCAAACCCTGGCGCGATTCCCGCTAGAAGTCATAAGTTTAACCCAAATTTCCAAAGACACCACAACTTCAGTTGTAAATTAGAAAACCCGACGTGTCCATTCTATACATAAATTCCAACTATCTATCAACCGCACATCTGCAATATTTCTCTTCATCATCATTCCGTACCGTCAGCAGTTCACGCCGTAGAAACTATACAACTATCCCCTAAAACAGGCAACTATTTTTACTACGCCACCTTAGGTCAGTCAATTCATGGTTTCAAGGCACATTTCGCCAGTCAAACTGCATCACATTTGCCACCATGGCGACATAAACGGTATCTGACGAGTCCCTTCTTGTTTATTCCTTTGTGTAATTTACCGGTCTCCTACCGTAAATACTACCACCGCAGTCACACCACCAAAGTACACCACTAGATTTTAATAGGGACAATAGTACAACAGGGACACTCATGCGGTTTTGACCTGAATTCACTAAAAGTGAACCATGGCATCATGGAAACTCACTCCGTGACTTTTGCTTCTAGTACTTAGCTAATTATTTTTTCGGGCTAAGGAATATTTCCATTGCACCGAGTTCCAATAATTAAATAAGTAATCATAAAAATCTATGAATTCCTTAAACCGGAGCGCTATAACAAAATGTGCATACTCCAAATTTATTACAATACTATTCTTGTTTAAGATAAGGTTTGGAAAAGATTATTTGTAATGACATTCATGTCAATTGTAAAGGAGTTCTTGGAGGAAAATTACAATCTGACCTTTTATCTGATAAGTGTCTTCATCGAAGGCAATTAAATGTAAAATCAACTTTATAAATCAAGAAAAGTTAAACATTCCAATCGGCGCGTTTTCGTTTGACATCTCAGATGTGTTGAAGAGCCAATCCATTTGAATTAACTCATGACTAGGAACCTATCACGTGATGGAATGAGGTGATGAAATATTGTGTGATGAAAACTAATGTATTGATTCTTTAAAAACAAAGCTTCTAATGTACTTTAAGTTAACAACATATTTCATAACTATTATTTCAGTTGACCTATTTTCAGACAATATACCTTCAGCAAACAGAACGTAGGCTGCGGGCTACTTTGTTGTGCAAGAAGTTTCTACTGGCTAAATGTTTGTTTTACTTATGGAAATAAATTAAACAATCAATCCACCTTACACATCCGAGGCTATTTCTAGGTTGACAGAAAAGACCAAGGTTGCTCTGACTGCGGCACCTTCGTTGAGATAAACGGGAACTCTGGTCACGTTATCACAAAACTTGTCGAAGGACATCCATTGAACATGTGCTTAAATTTCACAAAAGATGATGTCTTGTAACTCTTCCTAGGGTGAGGTAAAGAGAAGAAAAACACTTTTGAATTTATTATTTTTTTCTATGTCTACACGAGAAATGAAGTTCAGAGATAGTGAGAGACTCCATATGATTTTTAATTTTTGAGTCTCTTGTGTGAATTAGAACTTTGTGCTCAGATCGTTTTGTGACTATGGCACCTGATGAATAATTTTCAATTGTATTAAACCTGCATATCGGGATAAACAAAGTCCTGATAGAATGGAGCTGGGGTAACAACGCTCAACAGTGTGTGCTAACTCAAATATGCTTTAGATACAGTTATGTTATTTATTACATTAGTCACTCTCTCAAGATTTCAAAGCTTTCTTTTTCCGTACATTCGTCATTTCTATTAGCATCCAATTGACTTTCATCGTCGAAATGATCGATTTTTAATACTTCAACGAAGACCTGAAAAAGAGAGGAAGGAATATAAGTAGATGAAGTAAAACAGGAGGACAAGAAAACAAGGAACATCAGAAATTATCATTATTATCATCATGATCATCATCAATAAACGTTGTTGCTCCTGCTGATAGCTATTACAAAAGAGGTTATCTCTTCCATCAACATTGTTGTCTTAGACTTCATAATTTAAACGTGGATGTATAAAGCAGTGTGGGAGAAACATAATTAGGAACAGATGTAGGAGAATGAACTGAGGTAAAAGTGGAAGCCAATGGGTAACAGCAGCTGCATTACTAACGTGTAGATGCCTTGTATACAAAATCCCTAAATATAATGTCAACACTTGAGGACCAACACGAGAGGGAGAAAGCTATCCATGTCGTGAACAAATGACAAGACGAGTTGTACATAATACAATTAATGTTGAAGGATTGACTCTCCCTTGCTACAATTTTATCCTCTTTGGTTTGTTTCACATCATGATTGTTACTACTCTATGGCCATAAACTAAGTAAAAGAAAAAAGCAAAAACCAATAAGATTTGTGATTCGTAACAAATAATTTAATTATTAAAGTTACAAAATGAACATTTAAGAGTAACTAACAGTTTTATGAATTGAATCCAAAATAATCCTAAAACGTTCTATTCAAGTACAAAAATATACAATGTTCCGAATTAATTTTAAATCTTCGAATGTACTGGTCTGCCAACAGTTCTGATGTATCACAGCGACATTGTTCAGAACTCTTTTGCATCTGTTCGCAATAGTTCCAATGTAATATTGTAGTACAATGAACACTTTGTAATTCCAATGAACAATTCAAACAAATGTTTCCTCTCAAATAATATCTAAAAAGAAACATTAAATATGTCCGCAGACTGACGTTATAACAAGAACATAGGAAATAAGAATGAAAGAAAGGTATTCAGGTCCACGTACTTATAAGCAAGCATAAGGGGTGAAAACTCATTTTACTCCCACTCGTTGCATGACAATTTGCAAACATCCCACATGACAAACCTTACTGCTCAATCTAATATTACATAATACATATGCATGTGACAAATGTCGTAAATTAACCTACCTGACCAATTCATCCAATGAGAAATAACTATATTCTTCTAAGAAACCACCTGACCTCACTAGCCAATGAGAAATGACTCTAAACTTGTCAACACGTTCAATATTAACGTTGAGTTTAACTTGAAAACACATATTTAGAGCTCAATATCTTTAAATTAGAGTCTACACCCCTGAACAAAATATTATCTATATAAATTCTTGTTTATAGAAGAGCACTGCAATTTACAGTCATGAACAAAAATTACAATATATCGTCTTCCAAAGGAGGTAATCCGTAATAGCCAAAATATTTCATGTCTTGGTCGTTGGGAATGTACCCAATGTGTTACTGCGCAATGTTGATGAATTAAGTTTGAACGTCGTTACGTTTTCAATGGGGATTAGAAGAATCTGTGTACGAACTGTGAGTCAGAATGTAATTAAGTTCACATGTATTCATTTTTCAATAGTAATGAAAAGAGTCATGATCTCACATTTGACTTTTTCTTGAAAACATCTGTCAAGTCTATCGATGGACAACAAGTCTTGATACTCATCTGCAAGAGAGCATCGGTGCGTTTCGTTTAAGGATGTTAGGAATGATCACTCAAGTTTTAACACACTTGCAAAATCTTCTCTTATGAGACGAGTTCCTGCGTCTTCCAGATAATTTTCCAACTTTTCCTCTGGACTTATCATCAGACACTTGTCGTGTTTTTTTCTGAGTAGGATGATCGTGCAATTGCAATTATTTCAGCAAACTGACAACTGAAACAGGAAGCTAAGTGTTCTTCTCGTTCTGGCAATCTTGATATCATGTCTGTATGTTTCTTTTTGTTTGTTCTTCACTTGTAGTCTGTAACAGTTGATATTTTGGATATAAAACATCATCTTCGCCTAACTCCATGGATTTGTGTTCCACCTTTTTTAATAGTCTAGGATCATGATCAAACTGTTGCTTTCCAGAATATTCTCAAATTCTGCAAACAAGATGATGTTCAAAATAATGTCCCAATTTTATAAGGTGGAAATGACCTTTGTTGATGTCTTCATCTGTTGTGAAATCGTATTCCCATAAAGCATATCCTCTTGCATAATCGTAAAGAAATGGCATGGCTACTTTGTTTCCTGATTATACTGTGCCTTCAGATTTGTAATGTGTTATGACTCCATCTTCTTAACGAAGAAACAGAAAGAAACAAAAGCAATATATTTAGTAAAATCAACAAAATACGTTATTTTTCTACGTTACAAAGTTAAGGTTTAAGAGGAATTTACAGTATTGTGGATTGATCCCCAAATAATAGTAAAATGTTCTATCACAAGTCCGAAGGTAAAGAATATTCCGAATGAATTCCAATAATCTTGAATGTGCTTAAATATCAATTGTCTTGAATATGTTGATGTATCAACAGTCTTGATGTATCACATTGATATCATCCAGAATGCATTTGAATAAATTCACAATAAGCCAGAAGTAGTGTTTTAGTCGATAATGTCGATGAGCACTTTGCATTTCCAATGAATAATTTCGAAATAAACAATTTTTGTCAAATTGGGAGGAGGGGGGCGCTCTGCATATAATTATGAATTTCTGAGAGAGTGACAGGTTTACAGTGAAGTTGTTTACATTTGCAACATACACAATGGAGAGTATGTTGACAGCCCTCTAATTTAATTTCATATACTGTGGCTGAAATTTCTTTGAATTTTGTACTTGTGGAAATTGTACATGATCTAAGCACGCAGCTAACCGAAATGATTTCGCCCATGTGCTCGAAAAATCAGCATGAATCAATCTAAGGTACATTGTATTTAGCAGTTATTAAAATGAGGGAAACAAATTTTGGCAGACCAGGCAATACCAGTTTCTGAAAGAGCAATGAATAAATTATCAAATATACAAAAAGTCAAGAAAGTTATCAGCTCTTTTGTACAATTTACCTCAGAGGTCCATGAAGTGAAAATGAACAAGCGGAGCTATAAGTCCTTTGATAGATGCGCATTTGAAGTAAGGCCAAGCTGTATACTCTATATCCCATATTACACCCATCAATCGCACATCAAAATAAAAGGAATTAAAAGTTCTTTTAACAATACCGAAGGTATGCAAGGTCTTTTTAAATAGCCTTTATAACTAGCAAAACAAAAACAAAAACAAAAAACGGTGAAATTCATTTTCTTTAAAAAAGAAACCCTATGCGAAATATGAAACTGTAGAGTGCCACCTATACCTGAACAGAACATTAAATGATTCCACAGACTGAATTGAAAACAAGTATGCTTAATTTTGTTTCCCACTTCCTCAGATACTAATTGCAATTGACCCCAGACACAATAAAATCCTCATAATCTATGTGTATAAAAAAGGTTAGGCCTCAAACTCAAACCGAAGTAAACAGCTTTAGAAATGACAAAATTCAGGAAGACACTGCCAAGACAATAGTCAGGTAGCCCAGAACACTACCCTCAAACACATGTAAGATTTTAAGTAAATTATTAATGGTACAGATGGGTTCAAATGATCTGGTCAACAATGACTGACCATCTCGGGTGACTTAAATCTAGGACACGCTGAAGCACCGGAGCTCGAAAGGATTTTGATTAATAGCTCTATTGAGAACCGCGCTGCGGATGATGCCGATGAGCAAACGTTTTGGCAGCTGACCTTGGGAAACATGATCTTCGATCTTAGAACGGAGTCCAGAGGCAATGGTGAGATAGAAGATTATTGGATGTCGCTCTGCTATGAGATTCAGTCTTGCCGTTTCCCACTTTAGGTGAGACTCTCGTTTTGTACTTATTAACATTAGCCATCTGATGGAAGCATGGGACCAATTCGATTCATTTTCAAGAGTACATCCACCTCATTTAACACATAATTGTCTTGCAGTCACTCATAGAATGTCCAAACTATCCATCATCCCTAAACTACATCCTTCTTTGATTTTCTTTGGCGGCCGTTAAATTCAATATTGTGTTTCTCGTGTTACAAAGTTAATTCTGTGTCATTCAGTTTGTTTCACTTGCCAGACATGTCAGGTTTCCAGGCCAATGAGTGATGACTTTTATTCAGATAGATGTAATCGTTGGTTTGCCCTATGATTTAAACTTCGATAGGTGCTGAGGTGGTAAAAGACAACACTGGATGAACTACTACCCATTCAGATTCTTGCATTGTTATGATAGTCGATTACATGGCAAAATGATCGACACTAATTTTGCTTTTTTAATAAGTATTACGACTCTATGGTCTTAAACTAACAGAAGAAAAATAAAACAATTCCAAGTTCGTACAATTATAAAAATAATTTATTTTCTAACTTGCAAAGCAAAAAGGTAAGAAGTATATACTGTAATGTGAATTATATCTCGAATAATTCTAATAGTTCCATTACAAGCTCGAAAGTATAGTGTTCCGAATGAATTCCTGTGATGCTCAGAATTAATACCAATTTTAATGTGCTGAATGTGGTGATATACCAATTGTCATGATGTAACACAATGACATAATTCAGAGTGTCTTTGAATGAGTTCACAATAATCCCGAAATAGCGTTTTAGTCTAAAAGTTAATGAGCACTTTGTAATTCCAATGAATAATTTGAAGAAATAATTCTTTTCAAATTATAACTGAACACAGCCACAAATTATTCCAATACAGACGGATCTTAAGATATGAATAAATAATCTTGCTGATCGGAATCTTATATAGAAACCTAAGAGACAATAAGATGACATGGATGTGTGTCATTTTCCCATCAAATTCGTAAAAACGTCGCTTCTGGAACCGTCTAAGGTCATACTCAAGGCTAGATCTTGAACCCAAATTTAGGTGAACAACGTATTTATAACTTACAGATAAGAGAAGCATTAGAGCAGTCTGGTAGGCTTCAACCCTCAATTACAGACAAAGTTCAAGCATACAATACAAATTAAATATACGTAACAATAAGTTAATAATAAAAACATGT
Source organism: Megalonaias nervosa (assembly GCA_016617855.1). NCBI lineage: Eukaryota > Metazoa > Mollusca > Bivalvia > Unionida > Unionidae > Megalonaias > Megalonaias nervosa. Next base: position 23,555 of record JAECUM010033746.1, read on the forward strand.
CCGATTCCGTGTCAGATGTTATGGAATTGATCTGTTCTTTTTTGGGCGGTGGCGTGTCTGTGAGGTCTGATAGGTTTTTTACGTTTTATTCTGCTTTGTTTTGTGGCATGTAGTAATTAATGCTCTCGCCAGAAGAGTTATACTAATTTATGGGGGTGTCTCAGACGCAGTAGGGCTTTTCCTATTTGAATCAACACATGGTTTCTTCTTTAATCAAGATTTCTTTATGACTTTGTCCATGAGTACCTTTTGGAGATATTCTCTTCCTCCCGACGACGTTGCAATATTCATAGCATGCAATCTTCGAGTGACTATCGGTTTTAAGATGCTCGATACTGTGGAAAAAGCTGATTTTAACATGTATCTCAATCTATGTTCCTCGCTGTCGAGCGACTCCTCTGCTGTAGATGAGTGACGACGAGCGTTGGTGAGGCTACTGTTTTTATTATTACTGTCTGTATATATCAACCATGGACTCCGAAGACGTTAACCAATATAACTGTTTAGTAAACTATCATACAGATGTTTCTCTACTTGTCGCAATGTCGAATTTCCAATGGTTATTCTTTGATCGATAATGCTTTTGACATCGTACACGTTCTCTCACGTAGTCACTCCTTGAAACTAAGGCAAATCAAAACTTCCTTTTAAAAGTTGTCCGCTGTTATCTTCCGCTTTATAGATAGAAGGATAGCGTCCATATACTTGTCCAGTAGCACACACAATTCAGTCGACGAGTTGTGTAAATAAATTTATCGAAAGTGAGCTTTGTTTGCAAACTCACTCTCCGTTCTTTAACACTTCGTTTCCAAGCGTCATTTCTTCTGGAGTATATCTGATGCAAAGACAATAGATTAAGTATAGGTTTTGACTAGATGTGGTAATATGTCGATGAATTTGAGAGTATGTTGAAGTGTAGACTATTTCCGTCTACATTTACTCAAGTTCCATTGTAAACGCTTTTCGACGCCAGCATTCGTTCGAGGATTTTCAGTGGTGAAAAAACATGAATATTTCTCTTTCAATTCATTTTGTAAATCCTGGTTAAGAAGTTTGCTGCCTATGTCTGTCATCGCAGGGGATGTAGTCCACGTTATTTCAAGACGATTTTTAAAGCTCGCACTAACCCTGAACTTGTTTTAGGAGTCGAAGAAACATCAAAGCTGATTTTGATAACACGTCAATGACACAAAACAAATATTTGCAATTTAATTGTACAATGCTAAGTCAAATATAACAGCCAAATCTGCGTGTTATTGATGATCAACTCCAGCTATTTTTCTTAGACTTCTCAAGCATTTTTATCGAATGGATTTGTGTAACATGTATGTCGATTGTTCTTGTAAGTTCTGAGTTTGGCTTCATCTGCACGATACAATGTTTTATTTCTTCAGTAGATATCGACACGAGCTGGACTGCAGTAAACACAGGCTCGAAATGTATATATGGTTGCTGTTTCTCTTCAATAATTTTACCATCTTTTGGGTACCAACCTTACGCTGTTGTGTCGTAATTTGGATTGCGATGCATAACAAGTCCTACGAGCAATAGAAGTGGTAGTAGTCATCTGTTCTATGATCAATATTTTCTTTGATTTATTTTGTCACTTCTGTTTTTCCTTATATATATATATATATATATATATATATATATATATATATATATATATATATATATATATATATATATATATATATATATATATATATATATATATACATTGTCTTTTTGACCCAAGCGTTCATTTCTTCTCGTCTGGTTGTAGGTGTCAACTAGGTTAGCATACTTGGATAAGGAAAAAGAGCAGACGGAGTTTTCTGTCACGTTTTTAGTTTTGTTTACCTTCACTTTTCCTGACATTCTTGAAATCTGTCAGAATAGGTTCAGCAGTCTGATCAAATGCTCTCTGATGAAACAGTTAAAGACGTCGCAATAACGGTCCATACTTTTGTTAATTTGTCGTTTCTGACACAACTGACATCTCTATGATATTAGGAAAAGGAAGCTAATGAGGTGTCCGTTGTAAGTATCAACTCTGGAGATCCATTCAATTTTATAGTTGATTTCACACTTTCATGAGATTAAACGTGGACGAGAAACAAATTCTTTAGAAAATTTTTTCAATAAATTTGGAATCAAAAGTCTTAAATCATGCTGGCAGGTATCATCATTAACTGAGGAGAAGGAGAGGAATAAGTGCACGGAAAGACGGTCACCGGTCAAAGTTGTCTTAAGTACGTGTGCGTTCTAGCGGCAGTACCTCTCTTTACGGAATCATACTTTTTCTTTTGATTTTACTTCTTTGAGTATAAACTTGGTGCACCTCTCTTCCTTTTAGTATGTCGTATAGGTTGTGTGGTCATTTAGCATCAGCATTAGCTTCCCCTAGTGACCACTCCAGTGGCCTAGTGGTTAGAGCGTCCGCTTCGGATGCGGAAGGTCTTAGGTTCTATCCCCAGCCGAGTCATAACAAAGACTTACAAAAATGGTACTAACAGCTGCCTCGTTTGGCGTTCTGCATTAAGAGGTTAGTGTTAGGACTGGTGTCAGAATAATGTGACTGGGTGGGACATCATGCTACATGTCTGCGGCATGATGCCCCAGTGCAAGACATTACTATAAACTGTCACACTGCAGACATCGTAGCGATATGGCTGAAAAATTTTTAAAAGCTACGTTAAAAATTTAAATCACACACACACACACACACGCACACGCACACACACACACACACACACACACACAGAGCTTCCCCTAGTAGAAGCGAATGAATAATGACAGTTCCTCAAGATCCACTTCCAGGTGGTTTCAAAATGATTTGGTTTTGACCATTTGAATATTCATTATTGCATTACCTAATTGTGGCAAAACTAGCTTACGTTACCTCCCCCCCCCCAAAAAAAAAGAAAATTGTTTTATGTGGAATGTGAATGATGCCCTGGTAGTAACTGACGTGCTGTCAAGGTAAACGATCATAGCACTTCTCTGAGATTAGCTTCTAAACAAATGTGAACGTATTTTTGTGCTTGTGTTTCGCAACTGATGGCGTACAACAATTTGACAGGTTGTTGATACTGAAAGGAAGTCATGTTGAATATTGTAAGAAAATAAGAAGTGATAAATGTTTTCATATATTGATGGAGAGCCGAAAACGAGAAAGGAGACGTGTAGCTGACAGCAGCTCCTTCATGAAATAAATTGGTACGACATCTCAAATAATCGAGAGTGTAGTAAATACGTGTGTGGCGATTGATTGGCATCGTCATTTGCATAATGTAGCCATGATGTTCCTAGTTGTTGTACTCGGGCTTGAACTTGAAATTCATACCAGCTTCAAACAACACCACATAATGTGCACTGATTGAAACTAATAGTTGGATGCGCTCTATGTTCCTGAAATAAATTATTTTGAGGCATTTAAATAATACTAGCGTTGCGGTGATGTGCTTTTTGTGTAAACCGAAGCTAAATTTCTTCCTAGACTTCTCTTAACATATCATCGAACATTACGAGACGTGCTTGACTAAACCCAGACATGATACTATCGTCTTCGTGAGGATTTCCTTCTAGAAATGAAAAGAATCACCTTTGACTTTCCTTCAGTAACGTGTAATTCGATTGCTCCTTGTTGTAGCACCACAGGATACGTTGTAGAGAACGACTGAAAATTTTTATTTGTGTTCAATCACACGTTTCAAAATTCTATTTTGCCTGAACTATTAGGTCCAGTAATCAACAAGTTAAAGGGATTGTGAAAGATACCGTGCCTCATAACTTTGACATTCTGACCTTTCGTTGAGAACGAACGAAGTAGTCATAATTTTTAATATGTGGTTTGGAATTCCATCAACGACACATGAATTTATACACTGTATATATATTTAACTTTTTTCATAGTGTAACAGCAGCAACAAAGAATATTTGTATTTTAAAAAGACATAATGTTCATCTTTTTCTTTCATCCATCAATCACATTCTGTGTCTTTGGCATAAGTAGCCATCTCTTGTTTAAAAGTGTCATATCCAAGACTCTACCAGTCATGTAATACACCACTTGTAAATCTGTTCGTGTATCCAACCTACTATAGATTTTCTTGGTAAGTATGAATAGTCAATAAAATAGACCAATGTCTTCTTCACACGGGGGTACACAAGTTGTATTTATCTCTATTCGCAACACTTTTAATACAAAGAGGTTTTGGTGCATTTATAAGTTTTGGCGGTCATGTCCTTGCATGTACGATGCATACATGGACTACACACAATTTACTGGTAAGCGAAATCCAAGAAATATAGCAATAAACAGACATAAACACTATGTCGTCCACAATTGAAAGGAATATTGTCGTTGTGGAATCATTTCTTGTAATGCATTAAGTCTTTAACACGGCTATTGACATTTTCCCACGGAATGTGCTGCAACACTGATGACAGAATCAATAAGTCTTTATAAAGATTTTGCAGAAGGCTGTTACCTTGAATTATCACAAATCCTCTCCTTTCAGCTATTCTACAGCATTCTTAGCATATAGATATAAATGGTTATTTATTGGTATAAGATGCAATAGCTCTTTGCATTTAACTTGAATTTGCACAACCTCTCCGTAAATGCCTTCTCTTACTTCGTAACGTAGATTCTGTATGTATTCTTGTAAACTGGCCAGTTACAAATAATGTCATTCGGTGCCACACCTAAGGTAGAAGTCGTGGCATCGAGGGTTTTATATCTAAGTAGAGTTTTATGTCTGTCATATTCTTTCTCGTGAATCACTTTCTTTATACAGCGTAAATATAAATAATTTATAAGCTGGAGAAATGATTTTGACTTTGCAGTTCAATTTAATCTTGACCAACTCTTTAAAAATCCGTTCTTACAGTTCCAGTAGCAGATTCCGAATGTACTCTTCTAAACCTTCCATTTAAAGAAATGTCTTTTTGATGAAATATTGAAGCGTTTGGCAACATGCTGGAAAAACATAATGAAGGAATCTAGTCGTCTTGGGATGATACTTCTTTTAAACGTTTTATATAATCTTGGAAGATTTTAACACTTGGCTGGACTCCCCTCCCCCACGGAATTCTAAGCTGTACTGCAACATCGTAGTTACATGTTGTGACATCTGGAATCCAGCAAGATATGGAAAGTAGTTATCAAACATCCGATCCTTTGAAAACATGTTCAAACCAAACATCCGATCCTTCGAAAACATGTTCAAACCAAACATCCGATCCTTTGAAAACATGTTCAAACCAAACATCCGATCCTTTGAAAACATGTTCAAACCAAACATCCGATCCTTTGAAAACATATTCAAACCAATAAGCATCGTTTTAGCTTTCAAACAGCATTGGCTTAAACGTCTACGTCATCACGGATGCAACTGCTTCTTGCATTGCATTCGACTATATACAAATTCTCTGCAAATGAGTTCTCACAGCTCCAAAGTTAAACTGCGAATTCTCTTCTAAATTATCTATGATAATAACAATCTAGGCCAGCAAGGGAAAGCAATGGCAGCATAAAGAACATCAGACATATTCCTTGAAAGCTTGTAACTCCTGGTACTTTAATTTTTTTTCTTCTAATTTTTGTAATTTTTATTCATGATTGTAAATTGTACAGAATATCTTTAGTTAGATTTTGCCTATGTGACATAGGGTATGTTAAGAAGGTAAAATTACATAGGATCAATAAATAGATGCTTACAAATGTGATGAAAGTTGCTAATAATAATCTTAATAATAAGATTTAATGGCACCTTTGGATTAATTTCTCATTGCCTGATGGGATTAGAATGGTTCTAGAAGAATTCAATAACTTCCCATTGGCTGGGATAGACCAAATGAGTAGCAAGATCCGTCCCGTGGGGTATCTTGTGAAATAAGAGTCGTAATAAAAGGTGAAAATAAGGAGGTAACTGAGCAATCAGATTCATTCCTACTTTGGAGTCATCCTCATTTCTTGTGTTCCTGTTGCAAGTCTGCAGGCGTGTTTTATGATGTACCTAGATATTATTCTAGAGGTAAAACATTTGTTTAGACTGTTCAGTGGAAGTAGAAAGAGCTCATTATTTGAACTATTACATTATTCTGGGACTGCTGTGAATTATTCAGAGGAGTTATGGACAACGCCATCTACTACAACGTCACGATTCCTGGAGGATCAGTAAATTTCCGGTTATGAAATTTATACGGAACTTTTCATTATTTTGGACTTTCATAGAATTTGATCAGGATTATTTTGGATTCATTTCATAATACTGTAAGTTCCTCTCACATTTTCATTTGTAACTTTGATAATTAAATTATTTGTTAAGGTTTAGAAAACTTGTTGGTTTTTGCTTCTTACGGTTATTTAGTTTATGACCATTTAATCGTAACAAGGTATATTCACATTCGTGTGGTTAATCACATCACTAATGAAACAACGCAGTTGGTGTTCTCGTCCCAAGTAGACAAATCCTGTTCGGTCTAACGGTTCGGTAATGAGTAATCCATCCAGAGAGGCATTTTATAAAAGTTTTCTATCAATTTTAAAATTCACTATTGCCAGACGAAGCCACGGGAAACGTGCATTCTACTTTGATCGTAAAAATGGGGTGTAGGGTTTTGGTCATACACAACGGCGTTTGATTTTTAATTTTGGTTTTACACTTTTTTAACAATTTCTTAAAAATATTGATTAAAATATTTAAGTCTATTTTACAATTTGCGACAAAAGTTTGCATTTTTAAAATATGTCCGGATATATCTCAATCTTTGCTAAATGTGGTATAATTAGTTTATTTTGATCTGTAAAAACAAATGTTATTTCTAAAGTTTTCTCTTTCAAAGTTTGTCTTTACAAGCTTTACATTTTGTGAGGAATTTCTTCAATTTCAGCTAAGTTCTATGTCATTCATGAAATTTTAGTAATCATATAGTCGTGACTATATTTTAAACTATTCCGGACAGATTTCTAGTCTCTGCTTAAGCTCGTGACTATATTTTAAACTATTCCGGACAGATTTTTAGTCTCTGCTTAAGTCCGTAACAGTTTTAGGACTACTCTTTATCTTAGCCAAATAATTGTTACATTTTTTTCTCCGTATTTTTGTTTTGTCCCTGCTAAAGCACGTGACGGTTCCGTAATTATAGCATTACTTTCAGCTTCGACCAAATTTAAAACTAAATTCCGGATTTGTTCTATCACCGCAAAAGTACTACTTTTAGATTTGTTTGTTTTAATTTTATGAGCTGGATTTGTTTCAGTCTCTGCTAAAGTTTGTGATAGTTTCAGTAGTTTAATACTACTTTTAGTCACGTCCATTTTAGTGTTGATATGAATTTGTTCCCTTAAAGCTAATTATAACTTCAGTACAATATATACAGATTTACTGACACCTCCAGCATGATTCTTGTTATATAACATTCGGATATATTCAGTAGGTCGCTACACACTACGTGTTGACGGTATAATGTAGGGTTTTGGATAGTATACGATCAGGTGTTGGTAGATATACACATGTTGTTGATGGGTACTGGCCGTTACACACGGTGTACGGATGGAATAGTGTTGGTTGTTGTGTAGTATTTGCCTGAGTGAAAGTCACTGCTCATGGCATGTTGATTGCTACACACGTGAGTTGATTGTACTCAATGGAGTGTTACATAGCAGATGTTTGGATGTTGGTCACTACACATGGCGTGTTGGATATCATGAGTGGCATTTCATGTCAAAAACTTATAACAATGTAACAGTTTAGCATCAATGGTAAATTCCCTCAAGAGGCCACAGAGTACTGTATTTGAGATCAACAGCTGATAACAATGTCACAATGCAGTCTTTGCTGAGGTGAGCAATCTTCTATCGATGTACAGAATGTGCATTTGACGGCATAAGTGTCAGCGTTATAGCCTCAGTCTTTTATTTCCACAGAATTATCAGTTGCCATTTAACAAAATCCTGCTGCATAATGCTAATTCACGTACAGACCTAGTGTATTGTTAAAAGTCAAGGCTCAAATGGATAAAGTTGTCGGATGTAATTCTGTCATATCCTATATTTTTTAGATTATGGCATAATGTTAAAGATGGCCGCGAATCCAAGGATGATGGTCCAAATTCTGGAAGGGTGTTGTCTGCGATTGTGAGTGGAAAGTGACTGATGTGAAGAGGACAACTAATGGAAAGGCTGGATACACAGTGTAAGAAATGTCAAATAGCATGAACATTCATTCGTCAGCTATATTTAATATATTAAAGAAACATTTGAAGATCAGAAGGGTTCGTGCAAGATGGACCCCGCATTTGGTGACGCCTGATCAAAATTATGCTCGGATTGGAATCGATAAACAGACTCGCCGAACATAAAATGAGTGACCAGAGGCGTTTGAATGAGATTTTGACAGGTGATGAAATATAGATTTACTTTTCTGAACCCAAGTCAAGAAAAAAATAACAAATTTTGGATTGGAAATAACGAAAAGAGATCACAAATCGATCAATATATTCGTACCGTCAAGAGAGTTTTAAGCGATGCAAAAGGCCATATCATCCAAAATGTGCCACATACAGTCCTGAATCAGCTACAAGAGACGGCTGAATCCTGTTTAAAATAGATTCTCTGACGGACAAACTATTTGAAATATACCTTGCGATTGGAAGTACTGATTTTCAGTGCATGAACAACGTGCCAAAAGATTAATACAAAATAGCATTTACTCACTGGATAATCAGACTTGAAAAGTTTATAGAGGTCCATGGGGTGTGTGTTAAAGGGATTAGTTGTACCATTCACTAATTAAGAACTTTGTTGTACATCGCACTAATTTTCAGAACTGTTCAAATACCCCTCGTATCATTACAACTATGCACAGCTGTTAATAATATCTGCATGACCTTAATTGTACACACGATGTACAGGGAATAAAAATCTTTAAAAAAAAATTGTACTTACCCAATCTTCAATTTTTGGATCGTATGACCTCCAAAATACCGACCCTGCAAAAGCAAACTCGCATTTCACTTTTTCCTTAATAAATACGATCTAAATTGTGGGTTCTTTTAACTTTGTTAAATTAAATTTATGACACAAAGTACATTTATGACTCTTTTTAATTTCATAGAATAAAAATAGTTTAGATAAGGAGAATGATCAGAGATTGAGTTTATTTTTTAACGAAGCACATAAAAGGAAAGAAACGTATTTTAATAAGAATGATAGAAAGTATTTCAAGTCTAGTTGCTGGCCGAGTGGTCTAAAGCGCTTGTCGTTACCGATTACTGCCAAATCACATCTGTCCGCATGGGTTCCATTCTAGGGCTCAACCCATGAGGGTATGTGAAACAAGTTTACTGTGGGGTCGGTGGTTCTAACCGAGTTTTCCCGGGTTCTTCCTCCACCATGTATAATTGCCGCCATGCATAGCCTATTCTGTGCTGAAAAATGTTGTTAAACCCAAAACAACAACAATTCTAGTTATAATTGATAAAATATACTGTGTACGTTATTTATGACTTAATGACGTTATTTCAGCGAAACTGTGTAGACACAGAATTGACAGATTTCATGCACAGCAAAAGTGTTTATGTGTTGCTTCTCTGTATTGATCATTCTAAAATAGTTCTCATGTGAGCGACAACTTATATGATATGATATTATATTATATTGTATTATATTATATTATATTATATTATATTATATTATATTATATTATATTAAAAAGCGACCGAATGTTGTGTTTCCCTCTTGTCCCTGTGCCTCGTGACGGGGATTTCTCTGACAGGTGTGCTTGGAAATAAGATTTCGCCGGAAAATACTCTTATATATATATATATATATATATATATATATATATATAATACCTTCCAAACTTTTTTCTCTTTAAAGGCCAAAAGCTGCTAAATTTGACATGCAAGAGTAGGCTTTGTAACCATGAAATATGCCTATCCGGGTCGATAATAACAGTCCCCATACTCATTTCCCAACTTCATAATATGCTTGTAAGATACAAATGATAACAAGTAATGTTGCTTATGAAATAAATAGAAAAGAAACAAAGAAATAAACACTATATCATTAAAACAGTCTTTATAGACCTACATTTCTAAACAAATGGAATGAAAATTCATGCCACAATTTAAAACACGTTGAGTATGTTGCCACTTTGTAACAAGCCAAGTTTTGCCTTCTAGAATGATAAATAATCACCGTAGGGACCACCTTCAACAGTCAGAAATATATAAATATTTCCATGCGTCTACTGTTATAAATTTATATTGTGCTAGGCATAAAATAAATTCCTGTACACGAAAGGAAAATTGTAAAAGAAAACGCTTCTTTAATACACGCCGAAAACCTCACAATAAAATTTCTCGAGAAATAGCAAAATAATTTGGAATTCCATGTTGCTGCGCGTAATATATCAAGAAAAGGCTAATTCCAATTTGTCATCCAAAATTAGCTCAAAATTAGAAGTGGCAACAGGATGTAAGGCTGTGACCGTCCACTTGGATTTATAAGTTGTCAAACATAGGACTTGATCCGAAAATATTCTGTACATATCGCCAGCAGGACCCTATAGCCGACCGACTCGAGAAATTCCTGTGTATAAAGATGTTTGAGGACGAAAGTATCTGCTTTAAATTGCACGACTTAAGAACAGGTACGATCAAACCCCAACAGTTTGGGCCCTGATTTATTGAACTAATCGCTAACTCTCCCAAAGTTGTATGTTCCAACTTAGAGAAATATTTAACTACGTCTCACTGGAATTGTTGAATTTCATTTAGCCGTCATTTACACATTTGTCTTTCATTCCGAGTGTCCCGGCTGTCAAACAAGAGGTCACGAGTTCGAAACTGGCGGCGGTATCACAATTTTTAATACTATTTTTGCGTTTTATGCTCAAACTTTCTTATAAACTCGCTCATTCCAATTTTTTTTTAAATTTTTTTTTAAAAAGAAAACGTTTTTTATTCCAGTCCCAGGACCGGCAATTTACCTAGTTTCTGCTATAATTCATTTATTGACTTTTTATATTCTAGAAAGTAAACATCCCATCATATCTCTAAATCTCGCCCCCCGGCCCCTTGCCCAAATAAATATCTACAAGATATGGTAGTTCCCACTCTGGAAGACCTGAGAGAAACTAGACGGAATCGAGACATAAATCTACCCTACAGAGTCAAATAATCGAAATCTTCTTTAACTTGGTTTCTTTCTATACTTACGTAAACAATTTACAATGTACGAACGTGGCCAGCTGATGATGTCCCAGCAGGTTGCAACCGATTCTATAGCCGTGTCTTCATACCCAGGGAGCACATCGCCTCTCTCCGTCTCCCTGAAATGAAGCGTACTGGAAACAGTCAACTTAGATAACGTAACTTAAGTGTGTCTGCATCAAACAATTTCCTTCTCAGACGGAAGGCAAAAGCGATAGTGGTTATGAGAGTACTAAAGCGGTCAATGGGCTACTATGGCGTCTGTGGGAATGTACCATTCTGCCGCCATTTTAACCGTGAATCCAAAACCCATCTTTACTAAGACTGATAGTTACGGACGTTCAACTATAAACAGGTGTGTGAGAAATGGGATGTAAAGTAGCGGAGTACTAATACCTATGATATATAGTTACTATCCCTTAGTCTGATGTCTGAGTCACACTTCCGGAACTCGTGAGACCGCATATAAATATCACTCTCTATTTTAGTGACAGTAAGGAATCTTTGTACTTTTTCGGATGGTCCACCTCGCCGATGTGAAGCTACTGAACTACTCGCCTCCGTTCAAGGGAAGTTTCGAAATGATATCACTGTTCTCGACTAACGTCACTGACTGATCAATTTCAAAACATATTTTATCATATTCCACTACATAATACTAACCGGCCAGTTTAGGGCGGGTATCAGCAAACTATATCTTTAACTGATTTAGCATTGCAGCTGGGAGGGCGAATCCTACAACTTTTCAATTAAAGATTCCGGTAAAAAATAAAGCTTCCTACAAAAACAAAAATACAAACGTCAATAACGTCAAACCGAAGTCTCTAACCGACCCGAAACTTTTCTATTTGTGTTAGCTTATTTTTGTTATTGACGCTTTTGACATTTATGTTTTCATTTTTTATGGCGTGTTCGTTTACCCGTCATACACTCAGTTTTAATCGTCGCCCTCCATGCTGCTGTGTGGGTGTGACTTAATTAAATCATTAATATATCAATAATGGAATCTCACACAGCTAAACCAGCTCGACGATGATGCATTATGGCACGCTGATGCCAACAATGACAGAATCAAATGATGACGCCGCAACAAAAAATATGTCGATGATAGCAACATTCGAACGATGACTTCGCTGATGACAATCAATGATGGATTGGCCACATTTAGATCTGAATATACTACTCACGTACAAACGTTTTTGAATTTTCGTAGAAACACAAATAAAGCTATTAATGAATTTTTTGGAAGTCCAGCTGTTACCGACATTAAACTCTCTGACACAAATTAAAATATTAATGAATTTTTTGGAAATCCAGCTGTCGTCGACATTAAACTCTCCGAAATCTAAAAGATTACCGGCAGTGTAGTATATACAGTAGCGTCTGGATCAGCATTATGGGACCCAAACAATGGTCAGACATCGCGCTGTGGTTACCGGTATATACAGGTTCTCAGTACTCAGCATTACAACATTTGAAACAGAACTTATAATATTACCCAATAATTTACGGAGCTGTCCAGTTAGTATATATTCTGGACCTGTGTTAGTAGTACTGGATCAAAACGACTTGGTAGGTTTTTTAGTGTATCCCAAAAAACTATTGGTGTCTTGAATTAGTCGCTAAACTACCACCTAGTTAAATTATATAATAAACCAATCGATTGACTTTGTTGCAGCGCAACGTTTCAGATACGAACAAGTGTATTTGTTACAGACCCAAATGAAAAATATCATTGACGAGTACACAGTAAAAGTAAAAAATGCCGCAGACGTATCGTTGTTACTGATATAATTGTTTATTCTGCATCCGCGGTCTTTGCTGGAACAGCAGCTATAATCGTACGTAATATCACCAGTAATAGGAGTTGGTATTACAACTGAAGCTGGTGTTGCAGGTATTCTTAATATAATCGCAACAAAAAATAAAATATCTACGTGTGCGGTTGATAAATTACACGAATATACAATATTGCTATCAGCGGCAACACACGCACGCTCAATGATGGAATAATATCAGATCAGGAATTCGCAGAAATGATTAAGGTTTACCACGACACATCCGGTTTGCATCTGGAAACCAAACCCCCTTGTCTCCGACAAGGACAGAGTCAAAGACAGAGTCACCTTAATTTAAATCAGGAAGTAAATAATAATAATGTCATCAAACGATCAAAGATCGTTACAGTTACTTCAACAAAATCTTCGATAATAGAACACCGCCAACAACCACGATGATATCAGCAAGCTCGACCAATCCTGAATTCGACGTTATCTTTCCAACGGCAATTCCAGCCAAAGAAATAGCATTAGCACAATTGCGAGTATATTACAGTTGGCCAAATATTAGATCAAAATCATTGTGTGGGTTGCCTGCAAACAACTCGTTAGTGTTTTCTTATAAAAAGAAATGTGATGGAACTCCAGATTGGCAAGTTGTTGGTATTCCTACGGGTAGTTATCAAATAGAACAGATCAATTGTGAATTCCAACGCAGGATTAAATCAATCACAGGAAAAGAATCCAAAATCGCTATTACGGTTCATGAACCAACAGTATCAACTGCGATAGAAATATCAACACGCGACTACGCAGTAGATATATATCAATCATCGATCAGAACCGTGTTAGGATGGCCAGAAGTTCCACCGACATATCAAGGTCTGCCAGAACCTAAACGTGATGATTTCACCACAGACAATAAAATGTACTTGGAAAAAAATCCAGATTACGAAATATGGACATCAATACCAAAATTCAAATTAGGATTTGAAATCACCAGACATCAAGAGGAGGAAAGAAGATCTGGTATCCTGGTGTGGAATCATGAAAGATATTCGTTTTCAAATTCTGATTTTGAAAATCATTTTGAAATCATTAATGCTGAGCACAAACGAATGAGTGACAAACTACTCCAGTCATTCATCCGTTACATTAACGAGTACGACCCCCCTTTAGCGATTATCTGAAGGACGAAATTATCAAGCAAAAAGAACACCTAAATAAATTAACATCGGATTTCGAGAAATATCATCGGAGAATTATACGAGCGGTGATTGAAAGCGGAGACGATGTTAAAATCAAAAGCGTAACTGCTAAAGAAATATTCCTGAACAGTCATTTAATAACAGAGGCAGATCTTCCAACATTTAAATATCCTGGATTCAACGCCGATGAACTGAAGAAAAAAAAACTGTCTATGATATCATTGATAAATATTACTGCCGCATGGAGAAAAAATATCCCCACCGGCGATTATCCTCAAACATAACGATGATCCAGACGGTAGTGGTCGTCATATATCACCAGGTGTTGTCGCGATCACATCAACCATAGCAGTTAATTTGATGTGTGATGCAATCGACGGCAGCTATCAAGTAGATACTGAAAAAATCCAGACAAGCACAACAGGGATATGTCTTATATTCATTTACCCCTGAAGTACCTCCTGGGTTTTTAATTGTGACAGTGCCCGTTAATTCGGTTTATCTGCGATGTCATAATCCGCTGTTGTCACGGATACATTTTAGAATTAATGACCAGGCCGGACACTTACTTGATTTACGACATGAAGTTTTGACGATAAGTTTATATGTGCGTTCGTAGCTATTTTCTGTTGGAATAAAAAAAAAATATTATAATCAGAATCAGAATCAGAATAAATATTATAATCTGAATCAGAATCAGAATTAAAAAAATAAATAAATATTATAATTAGAATCAGAATAAATATTATAATCTGAATCAGAATCAGAATAAATATTATAATCTGAATCAGAATCAGAATAAAAAATAAATAAATATTATAATTAGAATCAGAATAAATATTATAATATGAATCAGAATCAGACTAAATATTATATTATAATCTGAATCAGAATCAGAATAAAAAATAAATAAATATTATAATTAGAATCAGAATAAATATTATAATCTGAATCAGAATCAGAATAAATATTATAATCTGAATCAGAATCAGAATAAATATTATATTATAATCTGAATCAGAATCAGAATCAGTGTCAGAATAAATATTATAATGAAATTCTATAATTTTGCTGAAAATCAGATTAACTCTGAAAATCGATGGGTAAATAACCGACTAAAAATCAAAATCAGACTAAACTCTGAAAATCGATGGGGGAAATACCCAACTAAAAATCAAAATCAGACTAAACTCTGAAATCGATGGGGTAAATGGTACTCAAAATTATATTTTTTGGCGTTAAAATTACACTGAAACAATAAAAATATTATTTTTACTGACCAACAACAACAATAAATATTATTATAATGAAAATTTTATTTTTGCTGATTATAGTCCAGATTTCATAATTTGATGGGGTAAATGGTACTCAAAATATTTAATCTGAATAAAAAAATTAAAATATTTCTGAATTAGAATAAATATTATAATCTGAATCTGAATCACAATAAAATAAATACGATATTCACTTTCATAATTCCTCTTGATTTTCGTCAGTGACTTTGTCATCGAGTTTACAATCGTACATAAATTTCTTCAGCTCTCGCACACGTGTACTTACAATCTTTTTTGTTTTGTATTCATATGATAACTCGG
This sequence comes from Megalonaias nervosa, assembly GCA_016617855.1. Taxonomy (NCBI): domain Eukaryota; kingdom Metazoa; phylum Mollusca; class Bivalvia; order Unionida; family Unionidae; genus Megalonaias; species Megalonaias nervosa. The sequence goes on from JAECUM010033746.1 coordinate 39,344, forward strand.
TTCTATCTTTGTCAATGACGTTTGCGAGTGAAACAAATTTTTGAATATCCTCATCATAAACTACATAAAGTAGAGATTGTTTTACAGCCTGTTGAAGTAACTTAGAGAATCTATATTCAGCTGCTAGTGTATATCTCCCATCACATTTCCGTTCCTGTATCGCTTCGAAATCATTTATGATTTTTTTTCAGGATCCAATTGTTCAGATAATTCTATATCCTCGTCATCTAATTTTTTAATCTCAGAAATAATTGCATGAATATTTTCGGAATTCATTATATAATAAATATTTGTTTAAAATAAAAATATTTCTGAATCTGAATCAGAATAAAAATATAAAAATAAATCTGACTCAGAATCAAATTAAAAAACATAAAAATAAAACTAAATCTGAATCTGTATCTGAATCAGAATAAAAATATATAAATAAGTCTGACTCAGAATAAAAAAAAACAAAAACAAAAACATGATGAGCGGTTACCATTTCACGGGGTCCCTTCATTTGCCAATATTCGCCTTTCCAACGGGTCCTTTTGTGAGGCCTTTTTTATGGCCGATGGGCACCCCACGAGGCTTTTTCCTTTTTGGCTGACATTCTTTCTGAATGTCCTTGTGTGGGGTACCCTTCAGTGAGGTTGAGAGCTACATCACGCTACTGTTTATTTTTAGAGGCTCCAGTTTCAATTTCATGAAAAACAGCACTCACCACATGTTCGACATGGTGAGGAGGTGTACATGAAATCCCTTTGGGGCTGGAGCCCTCACTATATTATCAAAAACTGCAAAATATTCGCCACCGTCGACAATGTGTAAGTCACGGAATAGGAACTCTAGACCTCGAGTATGAGAATTCGCCACTCTTATACTGGGCCAGGGACCATCCTTACAGATACGTGTTTCAGAAATTATTATGAAGTTACCTATACCGGATAAACAGGCAATCTACATGCGATCAGTATACTGAATAAATCACAATTATTGTATAATTGCTTTAACTATAATGTTCTTTATTTCAATTTCCAAACACTATATAAAATATCTGCATTTAATAATCGCACATACATTTCTGCTGGATGTCGTTGGGAGTTAAAGTACATGTAGGTCTGTACAACTATTTTACCTAGAGATCTAAAAATAACTTACGTGGACTGCGTGACTTACTGTTTTTCTGAATTATCAGGGACGAAGTCAAAAGGTGTAAATATCCTTCGATGAATTTGCACTGTGTTACTCCACTGACAGCTAACTGCCACACAGACAGCTAAGTTGTTGAATATAACAGTTATACGAAGACACAACATAAATAATTGCGGCAGTCATGTAATATTATGCAGCAACAAGCGGCTTAACTGTTTAATCACTGTATCGGAGAGACCGTTTGCTTGACAGAGTTATCTCCCTTCACAATTCTTGCGGTGTGCAATACTGAAATGTTAATTTTTGTTTACATTTCTTCGAAAATGTCGAATTAATTATATTATTTGCGACACTGTGTACTGAAGTCCGGCAAATATCGAAATATTTGGCAGCTGCATATATCGAATGAAATTCGATTTCTTCGCCTGTCTCTTCATTTACAGACTTAATACCTTTTCCCCTCTTATCATTATGGCCGATTCCTCCAAATTTGCAATTTTGACTGTATAACAGCTCGTAAATTGCACAAAGAATTATCCTTTGGATCTGAATTAATATGATCAATCACAAGACCTTTCTCGATTAATCCAAAAAACATTCATGTACGAATTTTTGACAGTGATACTTTTTTCCCAACACCAAACATACATGACATAACCAGCATTAGTGACAAAACCAACTGGTTTTTTAATCGACAGTTCCTGATGATATCATCACGAGATGTCTCATAATTTTCGATGATGGGATGCATCACAAATTCATTTTGCTCCATTTATATAATAATATTATTTGTCTAAATTATTATTTTGTTGTTGTTGTGAAAATCTGGCGAGATATTCTGCGGCGTTTATTATGGGAGATTTACTACGGACGCTATCGGTATTAGTTTTTTATCATAATATCGTTTCAGTTCTCTGTATTTTTTACCACCGCATTTTACACACAGCTGAGTTTCTCCTCTAACCCCAAAACCACATTTCAAACACGGTTTTGGTCCTAGACTCCCTCCTCGCACACTTTGCATGACTTTTGTGATGCCCACATAATTCATTTACGCAAGCCCTGTTACATGGAACTGAATAACCAATCATAAGCCACTTGCATTGATTGGTTGCTTGATATATATATATATATATATATATATACATATATAATATATATATATAACTATATATATATATATATATATATATATATATATACATGCTATATATATATATATATATATAAACTTCAAATTAAATATATAATTGCCTTAATTATAATATGGAGGAATTTGCGAGATTATCTGCAATTAAACCCTCTAAAGCCATCTCGACAGAATAATCCCTCAATTACCAAGGCGAGCTTTGGTTGATTTAACAAATAAGACTCTAATCAATCGTATCAGTGAAGCCAAGAGAGAATTTCGCAATGATGGTGCAGCTCATATATGGTCAACATTCAGAATTATACGCGATACCAAAGGTGTTGTCGATGCTACAATGAATGACAAGCGAGCAGCGACAATTATTAATTATCTCGACATTACACAAAAATATATATTTAGAATAAAATTGATCGTAATGACAGACGACGACACATGGATTATCCGTGACAAACGTGATCCTGTTAGATTACACCACACTGAAAATATTGTCACGTTAAATAAAAATTCAAAACCAGGAATACTGACTGGAATTGATAGACCTTATTATGAACGAGCATAACCTGTTAGAGCAGTTCTTTATGCGATATATCCACTGAATGATAAACCTAACGTCGATAAACTTCTACCGAATAAAATTTCTCGCTTAAGTTGTGTTGCTGAGCGAGTTCTCACTTAAGTTGTATTGCTGAGCGAGTTACAAAGCATTTCACAAACGCGAAACGAGGAAAAGGTTTAATGGATCTAAGACGTAAAAAAATAAATGATTGGGCAGAAACAGTCAAAGATACTGGAGCGTCTATCAAAGATGTTGCTGAACTGGAAAAAAAAAATTAAGATTTCCAATAAGAGTGAAGACATTAACCGGAGAGATTTTATACGAATCGAAATATTAAAAAAAAATGGAGCTTCGATAGAGATTATTGATCATAACGCACACGCGTGGACTTCGGAAAACAATATTTCCACAAAATCCAACTGTTAAATTCTATAATGGTGATATGTTTGATTTTATCAGAAATATCAGTAAGAGTGACCCTGTATCCGTGTGGATGTTTCAAAGTTCAGAATCTGTGAACTATGATCAGTTTGTACGACCTAATGGAGATATTTATTGTACAGAATCTCTCCGCGACGAAATGAAAAATCTTGCGTTGAAATACACGAACGATACTGATGTTATCGAACGATTACTCAGTAATTGTTTTACCGTTCCGTCAGTTGCTGCCCACGCTGCTCAGAAGGAAAATTCATGGAAACCAACACGATTGGAATTTCTTGAAGATATCCAACGCAGTTGTATCGAATACGGACATGGCGGATTATGGAATACTAAATACGATTATAAAGATGTTTTATCGGTTGATGTGGTTGCATGTTATCCTGGAAGTTTTCTTGGGATGGGTGAGTGTTCTGAGTATTTCAAAAGACTTGGTCATCCAACACACGAGATGACCAGAGTAGCGATAAATGGACCCTTACCAGATTTTGACCTTACTGGATTTGTATGCATTGAGTCATATGAGTTCGCACGGAATCTCCATCCGGTCGTCGCTGTTTGGGAGACATTTGTCAGAGCGACGTTGGGCTCCAATAGTTCTATTACGGTATATGTTTGATGTAAAAATATTGATATCATTGATTGTAAGTGAAGCAATTATATCGTATAGTCCGCAAAAGCAGGTTTGGTTGCCACAAAAAAAGAAATATTCTGATGATGAAAATCCTGATATAACTGATTTTAAGAACAAACTCGCAAAGGATCTCGGCAGAAAAATAATTGGTAAATTCACGCAAAGAGGATCGTATGATCATAAACGACATTATTGCAGATTAATTATAGACGAAGCTAAATTCGATTTTATAATTGCTGATACAACGGAGAGAAGCACATTTATAAGTTGGAATAATGTTAATTTATCAGACGGAACTAAATTAGGTACAATTGTAAGCTACACTGATGGTGACTCATCACAGTTTACTCCTTTAAGATCTTCGATGCTTGCGTACGTGTCGATAAATTTATTATCGATGATAAATAGATTTTCTGATACCGCGGTTAGAGTTGCTACAGATTCATTTTATGTCAATAAAATATACGCAGGATTGGTGAAACAATTACATATCGGCATTGATGCATCATGGGGTGAATGGAGAATAAAAAGAGAAAAGATACTTAGTTATTCTGAATCTGCCGACGTTAAATCTAAGGAAATAAATTATAAAAGTAAACAGATGTCGGAGTTGTCGTTGGCACCTTCGGTATATGATCCTGTGGCCAGACAAAAGACTGATTATCTCAATAGACCGGGAGGTTCTGGTAAAAGAACACGTGCGATCGAATTATTTCGGAATTTTGATATGGTTGTTTTGACACCCACACATAGACTCGTCAGAGAAATGAACGAACGAGGAGTTAATTCGTGTACTATCATAGTTTCTTTCGATGGAAGGGAGATGAATGGACTTCACAACGAATGGGTGAGAAATATATCCCGAAGATTATTATTTGGGATAACATTTGTACGGTATCGTTGGAAGTATTAAAAATATTTCTTGATTGGTTGGTAACGAGAAATACTGCGATTATCATGTGTGGTGATCATGGTCAACCACCACCTTTTATTGGATCATCTCCGCACGAATGGCTGAAAAAGTTCGTAGATTATTATGAGGAGATAACTGATGATCACAGAGCTATTCATGACCCACTGAAAGAATTTGAAAGATTAATCAGACTGCAGCCAGATAAGATACAATGTGAGATAATGCGTGAAGTAATTCCAGAGACTAGGATGAATGATTTTTGGATTTTGTGGAGGCCTGCTGATGTGATAGTTGCAAGTCGGAAGATAGTTCATGATATACTTTAACAGCAATTATTTCTGTTACATAAGAAAAATTTTCGGATTTACCAGTGCCGCCTTGTTATCGTCCAGCAGACACACGCAAACAAAATATTGAAATTGAGATTCCTGGAACCTTGACAGAGTCAAGGGAGAAACAAAAACTCGTTCTTAATGATATTGTTGTTGATGATGTGAATGCCGTTGAGAGCGCGTTAACGATAGATAAGTCTCCTTGGACTCTTGGATATGCTATAATGATTCATTCGTCACAAGGATTAACTATTTCTGATACAAATATCTGGATTGTCGATGATCGTATCGAATGGTCAAATTTTGTTTATCTAGCAGTATCGAGAGCTAGAAGAATGTCTCAGCTACGAAGGGTTATCACAGACTGCACAGTGACTCAGGAAACCACTGATATCATTTGCGATGATATAGTAAAGAACAAATTAGTTGGTTATCAGCGATCTGACAAAAAAAATAAGCGTGACTTTGATCTTGATATTTAATTTATCATGACACTGAAACAACGACAGAATAATCATTGTGAAAGCTGTAACACAGTAATGTTATGGCAGTATTCAAATAATAATCCAAGACAATTTACCGTGGATAATATTAATACTAATCTTGGTCACACACGCGAAAATGTGATATTGACCTGTCTTGAGTGTAATCGACGTAGGGGTGCTAGTGTTCTGCTTTCATAAAAGTGAAGGCGGTGATAATTGTGTATCCTCAGGAATTACTTGTAATTGTTCGCGTACAAATCCGCGTTGAGGAGCAGTTGAATTCAGTCTGTAAATTGCAGATCTACTCGTGGATCTTACCACGCTGAAAACTTTATGTGAGGTCACACTCCAAATGGGATAAGTTGCTCTTTTTTTACCCCCTTCAAGTTCACCAGGTTCATATAAATATCTGACAGTCACATTACCTAGTACTGGTTGTTTTGAGAAAGATTCACGTCGTTGTACTGGTATATATTTTTGTGATCGCGCTGATGGGTTTCAGGGAAGTTGCACCAGTAATTTCATTATTTAACGCAGCTATCACACTTGGCAGTCTTGCAACCCATTCATGAGATCTTTCATCTTTCTAAACTTTATTCAAGGATATTTCCTGCGCATACTGATATCCAAATAACCGCTCAGCAAGTGTTCGATTAAATCGCTCGACGATTGCCTGATCGCGATGAATTGCGGTGTGTCCTCGTCTGATTTTGACGTTATGCTTTTTCATCAGCGATGATACTGCACCATGAAATTCTTTGCCAGGATCAACCTGTAGTATCTGTGGCCATCGCAAAGGTCCTTGTTTATAAATTCGTTCAAAAGCAGAGGCAACTTCAGTTGCTGTTTTAGTTGATAGTGGTTCTGTTTCTTTATTTCTACTTGCAACGTCAACGACAGTTAACGGGTGTTTGTATGTGCGTGATTGACGTCTACCAATTTTAATAGTATCATGAGGTTAAAACAAAATGTCTGCCTGATGATTTCATTAGGAGTGCTGACATTAAAATGTGCATACTGAACTTTTTTAGGCGGTGGTACATAAATTTGCCATATTGCCTGGCGTGCTAACCAACTCGCAGCAACAGAACGCGCGACACCTGCTGCATCAGCAAGTTTATTAATCGCTGCTCTACCCCTTCAATATCCTCTTGGGCTATAATAAATCGATTCAAATATAATAGTTATCTATGGTTCATTACCAGCCCCTAGCATTAGTTTACCTTTCATCGCAGATTTTACTAGGAAGCTAGAGATTTTTCTCTGAGAGATTTATTTTTTATGGAATTTAACGAGTGAATCAACTTCACATCTGCGATATGTCGTTGTTGTAAATCGTTACTTTTATACGCAACATCATGAACGTAGCACGCTTGATCAATCGCATTTATTGTATACTCTCCATGTCTTGGTTGGTCTCGTTCGTCAAGTCGCCAATCAAGCATCACGCAGCGTTACCAAATTCTATCAGCGCAATTATAAAAGGTCCATTTGGGTCGGGTAAGACGCAATTATTGCTTAATCTGATAATGAGATGGTTAAAGTGGGATAAGTTGTATTTAAGGGCACCATCGTAGATGATCAGCGATGCTACGATGTGGCTAAAGATTTTCTTGAAGAAGCGAAGTCGTTGGATGAAGATGAAGATGAAGATGATAATGATAGTGTTGATTTTATCACCGATATTAATGAAGCTCCATCTGTGGATGATCTCGATGGACGTATTAATAATCTCGTAGTATATGATGATGTGATGCTGGACAAACAAGCATATCCAGCTCGGATATTTTCCCGAGGCAGAGACAAAAATACCGATGTTATATATGTTACTCGGCGATATACACAAATACCTAAGGTGATCAGAGATAACTGCAATATTTTAGCTGTGTTTAATGGAGCCGATACACATACTCTGCGAAACATTCATCAGACTTGGTGTTCTGGGGATATGGATATGATTAAATTCAAAAATTTCTTCTCAAAAGCGCAAGCTACCCCACACGGATTTATCACAATAAATTTACATGATCCTCAGTCCCGATATCATATAGGTCTCGATAAAAATTTTGTTGTTGTTGTTGTTGTTGTTGTTGGGCTTAACGCCATTTTTCAGCACACGATAGGTTATACATGGCGGCCAGTATTAATGGTGGAGGAAGAAACCCGGAAATCCGCGGAAAGAACCACCGACCCACGAGAAGCTACTGGCAAGCTTTCTCACATATCCACATTTTGATTGAGAAACACAGTAGCAGGGAGGGCGACGACAAAAACTGAGTGTTGAACGTGTAAACGAACACGCCATAAAAAATGAAAACATAAATGTCAAAAGCATCAATAACAAAAATATACTAACCCAAACAGAAAAGACTTCGGTTTGACGTTATTGACGTTTGTGTTTTTATTTTTGTAGGAAGCTTTATTTTTCAACGAAATCTCTAATTGAAAAAGTTGTGGGATTCGCCCTCCCTGCTGCTAGCATTGAATTTATCATGTTACTTTTTAAATTCAAGACGGCGGCAAATGAGCTGAAACTGATAAAAATAGGACACAAATTGTGAATTATTTCTTAAACTGACAGAGGCGGAAAGTAGTACTAAAATTCCAAAGACTGACTAGAATTAGCTGAGACTAAAAAGAAATCTTTAAGATTTGTAACAACTTAATGGTTTCAAACTATATAACAGTAAGGAAGTGAAACCAACAATTTGATAAAAATCAAGAAATAATTTATTTCTTTAACTTAGAAAGTGAAACTTCACAAGGAACGTACAATATTGTAAATTAAATCCCAACTAATCCTAAATGTCCTGTCACAATTCTAAATGTATAGAATGTTACGAATTAATTCCAAAAGTCTTTCAATTCTTAATGTATGAAAATGATATAATCCACAATGCTTTGTATGCGTCCTCAATAATCCCAAAATAGTGTTTTAGTCCTAAATGTTAATAAGCACTCTGTAATTCCAATTAATAATTTAAATAAATAATCATTCAAGAATTATAGCAGAACACAACTTCAGGGACTGAACATAAAACAGGAATGAATAATTGTTTACCAAATCTTTTGATATACAGACCCTCACCTGACATATAATACAACATAATGTTCTTCAAAACCTAATAATTTATATTGGAACAAAATTCACAAACCCGTAAACAATGTCAGGTCTTGCACCTAAAATTTAGTAAATTTCTTATTTATTTCTTTACTCATGACAAATATCATGTAGTCACAAGCTTCATTGATGAACAAAAATCAGGTACACAATATAACTTAGCGTACATAACATCTCCGATAATAAATTTAAAAAAATTTATACAAGAAAGTTTTCTTACACATATCAGTCAAATATACATAAGACACTATAATAATTAAAATTACATAGGAAGATATCTTATTAATGACACAAAATACGCCAAATAAAGCAATATATAACTTCGATATAGGTAGGAGGGCATATTCAATCACATTATCTTTCCTTCGGACATTTCTAATGTCAATGTTTTATTCCTGCAGTATCAAACTCTATCTAACAATCTCAGATTATTATTTTTCATTTTGTTAATTAGAGAAAGAGATGTGATCAATGAATCCAATAATCGGAAAAGGAGCTGAACTAACATACACTTCAAAATGTTGAAAGGATTATGAAACTCATGCATTACTTCTCGATTGGGCAATAATGTTTCATGTATATGTTTAGTTTTTATTTTAGTAGCGCACTGGATGATCATCTTGAATCAATATCACATCCGCCCTTATACTACTTGCATCAATAAACATTTTAAATAATTGCTGAAAGATATGGTACACTCTTAAGAATGGTCTTTTAACTTGTCGAAGATTCCTAACATATGTCAGACCAACGACATTTGCATTTCTAACTCAGCAATTTTATCAGAGGTTCAGCAATTATGGAAAAAAAGTTGAGCAAAATAATATCCAGTCATACCCAAAATTCGCATTAACTTTTGTATGCCTAATTCCTACATAACTTTCTGGAAAATTCCAGACACAACATTTGACCCATCATCAGATTGGACAGATTTGAGAAGGTCAGCAAGTATAAAAAAATTATTAAAGCTTTTACTATTTATGTCAACAAGTATTGATCGCCTGACTTGGTTTTCGGTAAGGGACTGACACAGTCTACCATTATCCTCCCAAATTGTCCGTCAAATGCAGAAAAATAGCTTACAGATGAGTCAAAGCTATCTTCTGGTTGGGTTTTCCTACCATTTCACAAGTCTGACGAGATCGACATTATTTAGAAACATCACTTTTAATTTTTGGCCAATGAATGATTCGTGATCTTGTGATTAGCTTTTATTGACCCTAAATGAAAAGCCAAAGGGGATATCATCGGCAAGACTAAGCATTTCCGGTCGATATCACTTCGGAACAACAATTTCATAGCTCACTGACCACTCGTTACCAGCGGGTACTTCCTGTTTTTTTTTTTACTTTCTCATAAGAACTCCATTTTTCACAAAGGAACATGCTAGTACTTGTGTGGCTTCAGTTTCGCTAATAGCCTTCTGCTAGAAACAGGAGATCTCGTGGACTTTTACGTGATCGACAACGAATGATTGTTTTGGTTTTGTCACCTTGATTAGAATACAGAGGACAACTGTGATCAATATCGTTTGACTGATCAATACTAAGAGCAAAAATGTCCTCAATTAAAGTTTTACCAAACATGTTTCAGCTAAAGAAATAATTTTCTAATCAACATCATTATTAAGAGCCCTTTTTGTCATGACTCTAGTATATGCACACGCTGGATAGAATTGGGGGATTTCATGTTCAATAGGATCAACGTTTTGATCCAAACAAGGCTTGTCAGTTACAAGTGGATTAAACACGACCGTATGTCCAGGCAGGTCACAGCCTTGTAATGAATGAATACTCTCAATACATAAAGAAGTCACTGCTCCAACTATTACGGATCCTGAGACTATTTCTGATTCCAAATCGACACAATTCAGAGGAAACTTAACAAAGCCGCACTCTACTCCCTGAATAAGAACACTTTTACCAGAAGAAGCCTTCTCTGGCAAAGGAAAAGTATCTGATTTTAAAAAAAGACTTTGAGAAGCTGCTGTGTTTATTTAATATATTTTTAATAGGGATAGGCTTGGCAGATTTATCAAAAAGTGATATAAAACCTTTCGATATGAACGATTCATAATTCTCCATAATAGAATCAGCCTGGAGTTTGTTTACCCCATGCAATATATTGCTTTCAATACAAGACCGTGGCCTCGACTTCTTTGAAATAGGAACATTTACAAAAGTTCTATCTTTATTCTGCTGCTTATATTTCAACCTGTAGCAATAATAAATTAAGCGCGTTTGCTTTTGCAATATGTGCACGTAGGAAGAGATGCGGATTTCTAAAAGTTGTTCCTGATTGAGATTTATAAGTAATCGTATGAGACTGAAATGACTTTTTTTTTTTTTTTTACAAAACTGCTGAGAGAAAAACTTATTGACAGTTGAAACTTTGTGAGTCAAGGAATAATCGTCCACAGTTCGAGCAGCATTTTCCAAAGTTTCGACCATTTGCTCATGAAGGTAAGTCTTGACATCACTGTGGATGCAAATCTTGAACTCTGTCTGAGGTAATCGTACTCTTGATTAACCTTTTTGGCTGAACATTGCTTTGCAAATTCGACATGGGTCTGTCCAGGGTTGTGTTCCAATTTCTAAACATTTGTCTATATGTTCCAGGTGCCAGCTCATAATCCTTTTAGACACAATCATTAACCACATCATAATTAGCACTTTGTAGACTTCACGAGCTGTGCCAATAAGTACATTTTTGCCTTTGTCTCTGTCTCTCTGTCTGTCTGTCTCTGTCTGTCTATCTCTGTCTGTCTGTCTGTCTGTCTGTCTCTCTCTCTCTCTCTCTCTCTCTCTCTCTCTCTCTCTCTCTCTCTGCACTAGGATTGAGACCATGGAAGTTGAAACTTTCTTAACTCTATTTCCATTTGGTTTTTCAAAAATTATTCGTTTCATTTCTTATCAAAACCAGATACAGACTTACTTATCAAACGCAAGACACTAGAATCCAGAACATTCTTTTCCAACAAATACTGAATCACAATATCCTTTCTCTCTTGCTTTGTTCAGGAAGCTTTCGCTTGAGAAAGATCATAATGTCTGTCAAGCTCAAGCGACTCGTCCTATTTCATAGACTCTAACCTTTCCTGGGTGTGATTTGATACAAAACTCTCGACTTTAGATGACATTTTGAATATTTGCTTGTTTCACTAAAGATTTCTCAAATTTGTGAAATTAAAAGTGTTGACCAGGAACAAAGAAAACTCCGACACAAAGCCAATTTAAATAAATTTTAAAGGGAATTTTACTTTCTCTGAAATGTTTGAAAGAAATTCAGTTCCTGGACGAGCTTTCAGTTTCATTACGACTCTGTGGTCTTAAACTATGCAACATTAGGAAACAAAACCAACAATTTGAGAAGAATCAACAAATAATTTATTTTAAAAGACACAGAATTGGAACTCAAATCCCAAGTTATCCTAAATCTTCTATCACAAGTCCAAAAGTACAGAATGTTTCGAATAAAATCCAATAGTTTTGAATGTCTAGCTGTACCACAATGATGCAATGCAGAATGTCGTTTCATGAGTCCTTAATAATCACAAAGTAGTGCTTTAATTAAAAAAAAAGTTCAAGTTAATGAGTACGTTGTAATTCCTATGAATAATCTGAATAAAGTACATACATACATACATACATACATACATACATACATACATACATACGATTCCAGAGAATGATCATAAAACAGGAATAATTTTTTAACAAACTTCTTTATATACAGACTGCCATTTGACATATAACGCAACAGAATCTTCTAGATAACTATTCATTTCTAATGGGAAAGAAATCACTAACCCGTAAATAATGTCATGTCTTGAACTTAGATTTTAGTAAACATATAGGGTAACCTCAGTCAATTGAAGACTGACTGCTCACAGTGGGTTATCTCCCTTGGCAGTGATAATTAAACTTCCACAGCGATGTAAATTTCGTGGCAAAATGTCACCTGGAGAAAACTGCACTTTGATGACTGCATCTTACATGTGATGAGATAAATTACATTCTCTGTTTTGCACGTTTTGTTTGGACAATGTATGTTCCGTTTTTCTCTAGTCACTGTGTTAGAAAATGTCCTGGTCTCTATCAAATCTTGACAGGTTCTGCACCTTTTATTGCCAGAGAGGCCAGATTTACTAGGGTGGTTTTGGTTAGTGATTGGAGTTAGTGATTGACAGTGATAATATGACAGTGACAGTGATTGACATGGTCCAAACAAAACGTGCAAAACAGAGAATGTAATTTATCTCATTACATGTAAGATCTGTAGCCTTCGGAGAAACTAAAAAGCTACACAGAAGGATCAACCTTCATAGATCTGACTAATCGAATAACTTCATGCTTTCATCCCTAAAGAGTTCTCGTACACTTTCCGTTAACTTTCTATTTTCTTTCCTAATATTGCTAATGCCGTTAATAAAATTATATATAAATTTTATTTTCCATTTTTTTTAATATGAAATAGAAATCTCAACGATGTCATTTTGAATTCAATCTCTCACATAGTTCAGGTTACGCTCAACAGTTTTCAAAACATTTCACCTTCTAACAAGTATGTCGTCTGCATGAGGTTCAATCTTTCCGATGAAAACTGCCAAATAATAAAGTCGTTTTCATCTCTTAAATCCTCCCCTAACATTCGTCTATCAAACTTATGGTATTATGTTAAATCAGAATGAGTCCTCACCGGTTTAAATTCAGTATGGAAACTATTTGTTTTTGTCTTAAAAAATAACAGAAATTGGGAACGTTTTGCTCCGTCCATCTTCTGACAAAGGAATCTTTCTATGATAGCACTCATATGAAGATCTGAGCTTTTGACATTTCCTTTCCCTAGACAAAATGCGAAGAAAATCTAACCAGTTAAACCTTTGTAATTTTATTTCCGACTTTCGATACACAAGTTGTCTTATGAAAACCGAGCTGAGTTTTGCATTAAAACCTTGTGGTAATCAAACTGAGTTAGTTATTCGTAGCATCTGGCACATACTGAACACCTAAACGAATCTGATTCGTGTAAACAACTATTCTTGAATGATTCTTCACAAAACATATACTGTGGGCGACATAAAAACTGTTGTTTTTTTAGCAAACTAGGGGTGCTCCTAAAGAAAATTGTACCTCTGACGTCATAGAAGAAAATTGCCACCAAGCGCAACCATACTGATTGGATCTCGCACAGGAAGTTATCGAATGTTGTAGGATTTTTTTTTTGAATTCCACTTTTTCAGTGACGTAGGACCGAAGCGTGTTGAGAAATGCAAGGCAACTACCCTACACCAACACAGAGTTCTCATGCGCCTAAGTTTCCAATTATTCCGTAACTTATATTTAAAATAATGTAACCATGTCAACAACATTGTAATCAAGTGAAATCAAGTTCAGAAAACAACATTTGGTTTCAATTCTTTAATCAAAGAAATAGACCGAACTAATGAACCATGAATTTTTATTTTCTACTCCAACACTTTTTGTGCCGAAACCGAAATAGCGCGAAAGAAGACGTTTTAGTGTGATCCTGCTTCGGTTCAAGTCTCTCGCATAGCTTTTCCGTTGCCGCCCTCGACAGTAAAGATTAACGCTTGAAAAAGCTATATTGAACGTACGTTTCATTTGTATTATGATTTGTTGGAGTACAGATTTACTTTTAATAGGAATAGGGAATTCAAGCTATGACTTTAAAACTTGTATGATAAATTTGAAAACTGTATTTATAGTTCCTCATCTATCTGGGTTCCGCTCTAAATAACGACGAGTTTCATATCATTTTGAAAGCATAATTGAAAAGTAGATCATTAACAAAAATTCATCGAAAACGTAATTGAAACAGTTCAAAACATGCATAAGAAATGAATCTATAAATAAATTGATGAAAGACAGACAACATGATCATAATCTGTAAGCAGTATGTGTAAGAAGTATTCCTCCCATACAAGAAAAAAAGTTCTTTAGACACAGTATTTGGAATCTTCTTACTTCCAGGGTAGGGACGCAATTATTCTTTCAGTCTAAATCGTAAAATAAACTCAAATTACCGTGTTCCTTATTACGACTAATAAACTCAAATTACCGTGTTCCTTATTACGACTAATAAACTCAAATTACCGTGATCCTTATTACGACTAATAAACTCAAATTACCGTGTTCCTTATTACGACTAATAAACTCAAATTACCGTGTTTCTTATTACGACTAATAAACTCAAATTACCGTGTTCCTTATTACGACTAATAAACAAGAGATTATTTAAGAAACTAATGAGCAGAGTTTGAACGAAAAATAAATTATTGATCCAATTGTGTTGCTTTTCTCAATGGAACCTCTTGTATGAGATATACTAAAAAGCAAAGTTTGCGCTTCTATTTACATTTGGCCAAATATATATATATATATATATATATATATATATATATATATATATATATATATATATATATATATATATATATATATATATAAAATGTAGATCCCGTGCAAATTAGAAAAAGACGGTATCATAATAATTACTTCCAGTAAATGAATACTTTCATACATTTCCACCTATAATAGCATTGTCTCTGAAGAGGTTATCTGAAATTTATTGAATATAATTGGATCCTTCTCGCAAATACAACATCAACATGGAAATGTCATCCAAAATTTAGTATACTTACTGGCTGTTCATATCATTTTGTAGAAAGGACAGGATAGACGTGTGAAGTGAAACTCGTAGCAATGCCAGATGTGACCTTGACGCTTTATGACGTCACATTATTGTTGCGCTTTTGAAAGCACGTGCATTTCCTAAGATGCGCAACGCAGATAGCGAGAAATTTCTGTTTTTCGAATATTCATCTGTTCAAAGAACTACTGAACAGACGCAAAACCTTTCCTTCTTTTTCAGTTTGAAAATGAAAGTCAGTAATAAGCAAGCACCAAACTTTACCAAATTTTGCCTGGAAACTTTTCTCTCTCTCTCTCTCTCTCTCTCGATCGATCGATCGAGAGAGAGAGAGAGACCTTAAAATTATAAAATGTATCAATACTTTGTATCTCTGCATATATGTTTTCTTTTTATGTATGTGCTTATGTTTTCAATTATTCTAATATGTTCATGCTTATTGATAAAATTTCAAATGTCTGTGGATAAATATTGCAAGACTGGTTCCGTGGCCCATAGATAGGAACACATTAAAAAAGGGATGTAATTATACAAAGTTCTTCAATAGAGTAGTAAAGGGTAACTAATTTATCTCCCTTATATTATCGCTTCGGCAACCATTTCACCTACCAATAAACCAATGTCACAGAAAATAAAATCATGTGCGCGTAAATCGTGTGCATCTGTTTTGTTCCATCTGTTGGCTGTTCATCCTTAAACATCTACTTATGTCTGGACTTCCATCAAGAAAGCATTTAACAAATGTTTGCAAGGTGGATTTCCAAAATTAGCTCTGTTTTCTCTTAAGAAATCATTTGAGTGTTGGATATAAGTGATATCAATAGTTCGTCAATGTAAATCCATCCTACGAAGCAGCTTCTTATATTTTTTTTGGTATAAACAGTTGCGGCCTGGTGTGAGTTATCGCAAATCTTTACATAATACCAATGATCATGTCTAGCTAAAACGCACTAGGACCCACTAAATAGGTTAAAATGCAGAGCAAATACAGCAACATTGCGTTTAAGTAAATAAAAACAAACAGTTATTACATTTAGGTCAAATTTCGAAGATATGCCATTGCTAATTTAAACAATAAATCTAAAATTCTACATTATTCTGCGAATTAGGGTGCGCGGCATTTATAAATTGATTGTGTGTTTCGTATTATTTTAATTAGACTGTGTATTAGACGGAAGGTGTGAGTGTTGGTTAGTAAGAGGATGTGTTGGTCCATACTTGTGATGTTGGTCTGTAAGATGGCATGTTGTTCAGCGGATGCCAATGTTTTTCGCAGTACCTTTTCCCTTGTCCCACTCTTCATCCTATCAACGTTTATCAGTAACCATTCCCCTTATCGCCAGGAGATCGTACTTATGCAGTCATATTTTGAATACCCCTTGAAGCCACATGGTCGTATTTTCAATGTGGCGACCATAAGTTTAATTCCCCTTGTGGCCAGAGGATAATTTTTGTCGCCAGGGTATCATCATACTAATATTTGATCTCACTTGGAATCTGGCCCTGCCTTGTTCTTTAATCTTTAGAGATCATCTAGAAAGGGATCTATTTGGGAGCCATAACTGTAACAGCTGGTAAAGAGCTCCAAAAATAATTGACATTAGGAAATAAAACTGCACTCAAAGACATATGTGGCGGTTGTAATGTGCTAAGTTTTAGAGAATGATTTGATCTTACGTTTCACAGATGCGGGAATGAAGGTCATGCGATGCAGTAGTCATCTGGTGAAAGAGATTTCCTCCATCAGAGTTGTACACTTGAGCAAGATCATGAACTATAGGAACGTTGTTGATGATTTTGAATAACATTGTCAGCTGTTTGCTTTTCCTTGTTTCCGCCCACTCCCAGCCAAGTTGTTCAGTCATCTCTCTATTTTGGTATCTGTTGGTAGTTTATCTCGCTGCACAACATAACTGCGTCTTGACTTTGTATTTATCAAAGTTAGTGTTTAATAATAATAATAATAATAATAATAATAATAATAATAATAATAATAATAATAATAATAATAATAATTTTTAATTATAATCAGCAAAATGTACAAGTAGATTGCATTTAAATATGAATAAATCATATAATATTAACGCAATAAGACAGATGAACTAAATTTACTATTTCTAGTGACAAACTGGAGATGATCGCTAATTATTACAAATCTTTGGCTCTTTTAAGATGGACGTTTCTCATATAAAAATATTTTAAAACTTTTTAAACGTTATGAGCATGATTTAGTTTTAACTGTTTTACTCCTTCATTTACTTTCAGCATTGCCACATTCTCAAATTCATACTCTCCTTTGTTTGACATGGGTTAAAGGTTATTAATAAATCTTGTATTTTTATTTTATGCTATATATTTTTTTTTAGAATCTTTTACCAGTTCCAGCATGCCACAAAGAACATGAATAGACAAACTTACACTGTATTAGAGAAGGATATATATTGTTGTTGTTTTCAGCGGTAAAGACTGATCATGTCTTAAAAAAATGAACCTTACATGTTTTTTAGTTGCATATCGACTATGCATTCACCCGAGAGTGAGTCATCAGTCTGGACACGTAAATATTTAAAACACTTGTCAGAATTTAAGAATAGGGTCATCTAACAATAGGACTCCAGAATGGAATGGACAGGTGTGACATTTGCAGAGGTGTGGTTTGAGGGTTGCTGATGCGTAGGTACTTTTATAACAAACCCAACATCCTATTAGCAGTTTTCGCTGTTCGGTCAATAAGAATGACTGAAATATATTATTTGTGATTAGAAAAAATATTACTTTATTGCATATTTTTTTTATTATTAATCATTTTACAATAATAATTTGGTAACCACTAAATCTCAGTAACTTCTTGAAAAAAAAAATTAAAAAAAAAAAAACCAAAGCAAAAAACAAAACAACAACAACAACAACAACAACAACAACAAAAACCCTTGCTATCACACGTACCTGGTGCCTGCACAGAGATCGGAACCAGCAGTTTAGAATGTGCCCAACTTCCGCTTTAGGCCGGTTGCGGATTCTGACAAAAACTTTACTTGACTCTTTTAGATTCCCAGCTGTGTTATGTAATGTATAATCGTTTCTGGTATCGCGCTTAAATAAAATCTATGTGTCCATAATGTATTAGCTATAAAATGTGCATTTGAAAATCTCGCAGACGGAATTATAAATTTGTTCGAGCTAATGGAATTTGGCAAGCTGCAATGTGTGTGAAGAGACGGTGGTCTAATGGTAAAACTATTTCATTTGTTTGTTCTGTTTTATATGTGTTACTTGTTTGTCAGATATATTGTTAAACAGATAAAGTGTGTTATTAGATGAAGCTAGAATGCATATTTTTATTTAATGAATGTGTATTAATTTAATGATCGCAATTATTCACAGATTGATTGATTATTCGATTGATTAGCTACCTTTCATTGCTTGAGAGATTTGTAATTTTAATGCGATGAATGGAAGAATGGAGACTTTTTTGGCTGGTTGGATGCATCGTCTGTGCTTGGTCGAACTGCAAGCCATTGAATATCTATCACTGTGGTAAGAAATGTCAGAAATATACGAGAAAAAAGTATTTTTTTAAAAATCCATCAGATATATATAATATAGGATTATATGTATATATCCTTTTTTACGTTTTTATACTACAGTGATAGAGTTTCAAAGGTCCGTGGTTACATGCCCGTGTTCAATGATGATTGTATCAGTGCTTTACAGATCCACTGGCCTGGTGCCCTGGACATACTCAAGATCAGTTTGGGAATTCTCAGTTTGCAAAAGAATACTAAAGAGGTAGAGAGAAGAACATGATAGGGATTGTAGATGGTTTCATACTCAGTTCATATTGCATTATGTTCTGTGTGGAACCCATTTTTTCAAATGGAAAATACCTCACAAATGACCTATATTAGTTGAAAATTAAGAAAATTATAATCAGAATTGATAAATAAAACCCAGATATATCACTAAGTTAATCATCGGATTAATAAATACCAATTAAAGAAGTTTTTTGAAGGGAAATTCGTGTTTCAGTTCTACATTCAGTGTAATCATCATAAATGCAGTGCATACCCTCTTGTATCCAAATATGAAAATGCCATTCTTCCATCACAGCTATATCTGCAAGCATTTTTGTGAGAACCTAATCAAGTGACGACTGTGTTTTGATATCCAACTTCCAGAAGTATTTGCTGTATTGTTACACTCGCTTAAATGCAGAGCTGTTTTGTATTAACACATTATGTTGTTTGTATAAAATAAAATAAAGTAGGTGGATTAAAAGAAAAGTTAAAAGCCCTGCAAATTCTGTCTTCGTAGCTTGCGGTCACAGCTGTGTATCATGTATGCTCATTTCACTTGATGAGTCGAATACTGTTATAAATATTATTATGTAAGTAATATAAAACTATCTTAAATTAACCTACTTATTCACAGATGTGATCAAAGATAACAAGGCAACTAAGCAAAATAAGCACAGTGAATAAAATGCTTTTGTTTCATAGATAGGGTTCATTATGGAGAAGCAAGGTCCAGAGCTTGTAGTGAACTTAATATCCCTTCTTTGGCATTCAGACATTTCCCCAGGGATGAGCAGAAATTTCACTATTGCTTGCAGTGAAATCAAAGGTTCAGTATTTTACTAATAGAACAATAGGAATAAAAAAAGTTTTGACGTTGCCTGTTGTTTCAGGAAATGTCTGTTTTTTTAAATAAGGAATCTTGTTTTGTTGTTAACAACAGCAAAAAGCAGTGATGTATTAGTTTTTTCAAGTGCAAGTGATGGTTGTTGAAACATCTTGGAGTAATGTTGTTAACAATCTTTGAGAGGTTGGTTGTCTTGAAAATAAAGTTAATTTACACAGACAAGCAAAGAACATAATGAGAAAAGGCTCTTTTTGGTAATTATCCCCAACATGATTATAAAATAAGTATTCAGCTGTGAAAATAATGCTGTTACCTCCCTCCTTCCCCCCCCCAGTTTTCTCAATGTCTGGGTGGTGGTGGCAACCCCTTAATTTTGTTTGAGGTCCTTTGGTAACTGTCAGCTGTGTCTATAATGTGATGTATGCTTCTGGCCCCCATTGTGCATGGGTTATTGAGAGAGAGGTGCAATATGGATATTTACTTTTCAAAGCTACTTTTGACTTAAAAATATATTTAACTTACAATTTAATCATAATATTTGTATACAAGATTTCCTGACTTTTAGGTTCAAACTAGGATTGGGCTATAAGCTGATAAATATGCCTAGCTTGCCAGGTAAAAAAATTGGCTTTGCAAAGATTGTTTTTATGCATATCACCAATTTCAGTGTGACTAGGTGATAATTATTAATAACTTACGAGATTTCTTTGACAGGTGTTTGTTTATAAAATGCACTTGTCTGTAATGATTTGTATGTCACCGATTTCAAGGTTACTAGGTGGTAATTGTTAGTAATATAACTCATGAGATTTCTTTGACATGTATGTTTGTTTATAAAAAGTACTTATCCCCAATGATTTGCAATGAAAATCCAGCACCTACAAGTGGTGTCTATCACCTGTTTACATAATAACTAAAGATACCGATATATACCAGTTGTATGGCAAATAATTGGATTAAAGTAAATGTCCTCAAATGTTTTGTAAAAGTCAGCTTGTCAAAGATTGTTTTGATGCATGTTGCTGATTTCAACGTGTCTTGGAGTAAGCCAGTAGAATTGCAGAAATGGTTATTTTCCCAAGTCATTCCTGCATTTAAAACTATGTAAACTCCACACAGTTATCCATAGTTCCTCTTGGCTCATTGTTCTTATTTTAGTTCATCATGTTCAGAAGTACACTCCCCAAGAGAAAGTTGGGAGGGTATTTTCAAATGGTGTGTGTGTGTGTGTGTGTGTGTGATTTAGATTTTTAACATAACTTTAACAATTTTCCAGTCATATCACTACGATGTCTGCAGTGTGGCAGTTTAAAGTGATGTCTAGCACTGGAGCATCATGCTGCAGATGTGTAGCATGATGACCCACCCAGCCACATTATCCTGACAGGCTGACCAGTCCTAACACTAACCTGTTAATGCTGAGCGCCAAGCAAGGCAGCTGTTAGTACCATTTTTAGCAAGGCAGCTGGCAGCTGTTAGTACCATTTTTAGAAGTCTTTGGTATGACTTGGCCGGGGTTCGAACCCACGACCTCCCGCATCCGGGGCGGACACTCTAACCACTAGGCCACCGGAGCAGTCATATTTTCAAATGGTAAACGTAACTAAGTTATTGACAGTTTTGAAATGAAAAAAAGATTTATATTTATTTAAGAAATAATCAGCATTGTTGTAAAATGTAATGTAAAAATAAAACCAGTCTCTGTTTTGTCATTGACGGTTTTAATAGCAATTTTAACGCATTGGCTTTATGATGCTATTGTAACTACCATTCAGATGGGTATGCTGAGAATTTTAACAACAGCAACAATAAAAGAAAAATAATAATAATAACAATAATAATAATAATAATAATAGTGATAATAACATTGTTAGTAGTAGTAGTAGTAGTGGTAGTAGAATCTTTCTATGTAAGTTTCATTACCATGACTAGATTTTTAAGTAATTGAGGCATTTCAGTAAATAATCTTTTCAGTCAATTATATGATGGTACAGTGTCTTGGTAGTCTCTCGCGGGCTGAGGAAGACATGTTGTGCAGTCTCATCAACGATGGACGCATATGTGGATCCGGAGTCCAAATTCCGATGAACACAGGCGGTTGCAGGTGGGGCATGGGACACCGGTACTTGGGGGTGGCTGAGACGCAGCTCTGTGACGTCTCTCACAGGCTGCAGCAAGATGCTGGCGGTGGTCAGCCTCGAAGGTGGAACTGGCTTTTCTGGTCAGGACTCGCCAGTGACTTCTGTCTGAGGCAGCGAGCTCGAGCTGATGGGGTTGAAGGTCTGCCCATTTGATGTGCGTCTTGAGGTTGTCTTTGTACCTCTTGTGAGGGCAGCCTTGGTTTCGGTTGCCTTGGACTAGCTCGCCAAAGAACATTTGCTTTGGGATTCTGTTTTGATCCATGCGGATGACGTGGCCGGTCCAACGAAGCTGGGCCTGGATCAGTTTGGCTTTGATGTTTGTTGTGTTTGCTCTATCAAGGACTTCCTGGTTGGGGATTCGGTCCTGCCATTTGATCCTCATGATGGCTGTCAGGGAGCGCTGGTGGAATTGTTCCAACCGACTGATGTGCCTTCGGTATACAGTCCACGTTTCACAGCCATACAAGAGAGACGTCAGGACAACTGCATTGTACGCCTTCAACTTTCTTGACAAGCATATATCTTAGCGCTGCAAGACCTTGGTTTGAAGTCGTCCTAGTGCTTGGCTGGCTTTTTGGATCCTTGCAGTGATCTCTTTGTCCAGGGAGCCATCATTGGATATTGTGCTGCCTAGGTATTTAAAGCTGTCCACATTCTTCAGCTTCGTGTCGCCGATGGTGATGCAGGGTTGTTAAGGGACAGTGTTTGGGGCGGGCTGGAAGAGGACTTCTGTCTTTCCTAGGCTAATTACGAGTCCAAACAGATTGGAGGCTTCAGAGAACTTGTCCACAATTGTCTGTAGGTGAATCTCTTAATGGGCCATGAGGGCACAGTCATCTGCAAAGAGTGCTTCAGTGATGAGTCTTTCAAGCGTCTTGGTTTTAGCAGCTAGGCGTCTGAGATCAAACACTGATCCATCCAGGCGATATCTAATGTAGATACCAAGGTCAAGGTCACGGATGGCGTGGAGCAGTACCTGCGTGAAGAAGAGGTTGAAGAGCACCGGAGCGAGTACACAGCCCTGTTTGACACCATTAGATATGGGGAATTTCTCAGAGGGTTCACTGTCTGAGAGAATCTCTCCAGTCATGTCATCATGGAAAAGCCGGATGAGGTTGGTAAACTTCTGAGGATAACCAAGCTTCTTGAGTATTACCCACAGTGCGTCTCTGTTGACTGTGTCGAATGCCTTCGTCAGGTCCACGAAGATGGCATACAGATTCATGTTCTGCTCAAGGCATTTCTCTTGGACTTGTCTTACTGCGAAGATCATGTCAGCAGTGCTACGGTCTGGTCGAAAACCACATTGAGACTCAGGTAGGTTATCTTCTGACACTGATGCGATAAGTCTGTTGAGAATCAGGCAAGCAAGTATTTTGCCAGCTATGGAGAGTAGGGAGATGCCTCTATAGTTATTGCAGTCCGCACGTATGCCTTTATTCTTATAGATGGTTACAATTGATGCGTCGCGGAGGTCATCTGGCATCTCCTCTTCCGTCCAGATGCTGGTTAGCACATCGTGGAATGCCTCTAGAGTCTGTTCACTGAGAGCCTTGTACACCTCCGCTGGGATGCCATCCTTGCCAGGTGCCCTGCCACAGTTCATTTGTTTAATGGCCATCCTCAACTCCTCTATCGTTGGCGGAACATTCAGTTGGTCATGCGTTGGCTGTTGGAGTATTTGTTCAAGAGCAGAATGGCTAACCAATGAGGGCAGGTTTAGGAGCTGGCTAAAGTAGTAGTAGTGCCTAAATAAATGCCTAGTAAACTTGTGCCAGACATACAATGTGTCACTCAGGGTATGTTATGCTTGGTCAGTTTCTTTGACCATAAAATAAAAATTGATAAAGGGTGACTCATTATGACATAAGTATAAAATAGATTATTATGGATTAGAACTGCAGAGCATAGTTAATAGTTGTAGCCATAAAATGTTTGTTTAGCATGCTATAATCAAATTTTGTGGTGACATTTCTCCTATCCTAGTTTGGTAAATTGGAATATCTGTGGCTAGATTGTTGCTATCAGGGATAAATTTGTTTTGTTTTCTCCAGCTTTGTGCAAATTATACAGCTCTTTAGATTCACACAAGGATCATAGATGTTCGGCAACTGAATTTAACAATTATGAGATTGTCAGTCAGAAATAACCATGAAGATGACAAACATTGAAGGTGAGGAGCTTGAATGTGATTTTTGATTGATGTTTGTGCGTTATTGAGTGCTCTGAACCACATTTTATTTGTGTGTGTTTACAGATGATTGTCAATAATATAGGATCACAAACATCTCAGACATTCAATAACTGGCTATTACTTTTAGCCATATTTATAGTTAGGTCAGTGTCTTGAACGTGGCTGATTGTACTCGGCTGATTGAAAACAGCTGATTGAACACAGCTGATTGTACAGTCATGAAAATAGATCTGTGCATGCATACTGATGGATATTACATGATGATATCAAAATTATGTCACTGTGACCTAACTTTCATTCTCAAATGATTATGTATATATTTCATGTTTTGGCAAGTTTCTCTCTTACATTTGCTTGTACAGTCATGTTATCTGACATGTGCATGAACATGATGCCAACATTAGGTCACTGTGAACTACCTTTTACAATTTTGTGACTGTGAACACATCAAATGTTAAGGTTTGTTTGACCCAGATGCTTGTATAGTCACCAAGGTGGACATAGCATACATCTTAAGATGTACATCATCACCATGTCAATGAATAAAGTAACTGATCTCATATCAGTCACTTAGTTTGTCTATTGACATCACATGGTATTGATCATTGTGAGTTCTGGCAAAGATAAAACTTGTGTTTCGGAAAAAAATCTGCAGGCAAGCTTTGCTGTCTTAGGACAGTTTCATTTTTTATTTTAGAAATAAAGGTTGAAGGGTCCAAATGTCTTAAATAAATTCTTAATACAGATTTTTTTTGGGGGGGGTGGTATAGAGGAGGTTGCAACATTGTTTCTTTCAGTTAATAATTCTTTCATTAACATTTATCATTTTAAAAAAAAAA